>JAGDQP010008240.1:0-35472 GCA_022664845.1 Lepisma saccharinum
TTTTATGTTTAAACGATAAATGACATCCAAATGCATCGGAATTCCATTTCGAAAGACAACATTTTCAATCTAAATCGAGAGCGTTTTGTTGAAAACCACTCATTTGGATTGAAAATTTCGCTCTAAAAAGAGTGGTCTCTCTTTCCGAAGTGAATATTCCGTTCTTTTCATTTAGCTCGTAGTCACGTTGGTCGTATACTCCAAAATGTAGCTCCTGCTCACCATTCCACATTTCTGGTACTACGATGGTTCATTTTCTTGTAGTTTTGTGAAGAAAGCTATACTGGTAACTTTGAATCACCCTGTATATACATATAGAAAGAAAGAGGGAAAGATAGAGAGAGAATATATCTTGGATGTACGTTAAATTGTAATTAACTTTAACGAAATAAATGTAAACGTCGTTACTTAAGATAACAATAATTACGGAGATAAGTTTATTCAAGTTTATATTAAAGTGAAATAGGTTATATCCCAACTTCTAAAGGGTCAGTTCAAATCACTGAGTGTCCATAATTTCCTCTGGGAATTTGTATCCACTGAACTTTAATTACAAGTTAGAGAATATTCTCTGCAGACCACAAAGAGAAAATTAACCTAAATTGGTTGAGATGATTACAGTCACTCGTGAAATTAGGCTTAAACGTTAATTAGTAGTCTTTCTTGGAACCTCGAATTATTCAGAAGCTGATTAATTGTGGGAACACCTGTTAAGAGTAACGTCTCGTTTTGTTTAACACTTTTGGCTTATTCTTTTAGTTGATGAACTAATTATCATTCCAATTAAGAGCGGTTTGCTACTTTTACTCGTTTTGGCATGTTTGTGAAAAACGAGTGGGACTTTAACCAATCCATACGCAATGTATCTTGCGATTGCTTCTCTGTAAATGTGTATTGAGCAATGGTGTTAAGTAACTTTGTGAATTGAGTGTCCAAACGTATTCTCATAATAAATAGATGAAACTGGACCAAGCTTTTCTCTTACTGACACGTGTGAGCTATAATCCTGAGAAACTTGAATCTTTGGTTTCATCAATTTTGATCTTGTTAAGACATTGTAACGTTTAATGCTTTCGCTGTTTTATTACTTCTTCGTTTTGTATATTTAAAGGTTCGTGTTGTTATGTCAAGGACGATATAAACGTAAAACAAAAATGAACAGATGAGCTATCAAGTTTAATATAAGAGAATTCATGCTGACAAGCTTGAATAAATAAATTGTGGGTTTTTGTTTCGAGTTTATTGAAACTGCTCTCCAAACGCTGACAAATTGCCAGCGGAACAGTCTTGATTTAAGTTTAAAGTCAAGCAATATTTAAATGAATTTGATAAAGATGGTTATACAGAACTTCGTGTAAATATTGCAATTTCAAATGTATTATGGAATTTTCTGTAGAGATAAGTAAGAAACTGTCTCGCAAAATTTAAGCCTAAATTTTGTAAATGTTTAATTTACCAATGTATTTATGAAAGGAGGTTTTAATTAGCTTCTTGTATGGGCAAAGATTTATATAAGAGTACAAAATGAAGCTTGTTAATCTTTATTGACTTCTTAAGTAGTACTCCTACACGGTGCACAGGGATTTCTTTATAGCTCCACTAACAAAATACATGAGTCAGTGAATTGAATTTTAGGCTTTCAGGCAACTTTGTTTAGGCCAAATGGATGATGGTAGAATTGGCGAAAATAAAGTGAGAGGAAACGGATAAATTCCAAGCTAACTCACGCACACCATGTTGGACCGCCACAAAGCCCATATGACACGAGCCGGAATCGAACCGCGATACCATGCAACAAATTTGAGCGCTTTACCATTGTCGCAAGTCTAGTATCGCAAGTATGAGATGACTACCACCAGGTGCTTTAATCTACATGTCCGAAGATCGGTATATGTTTTGCCAAGCAAAGAAAATTCAGGGACAGATTTGCTTTACTTATCGAGTAAGTCAAAAACAAAACGCGGGTTTCTCAATGGTAGAGTGCTCATCTCTGGTGCCTGAGTTCTTCGGTTTGATCCTCGATTGTATTATATGGGTTTTGTCTCTCGCAAATATCACGTGCGTGGGGTTTCTCGGGGTTCTCCCGTTTCCTCCTACTTTCTCCATTTCACCAATTTTTCTATCAACATTCATTCGGCCTTAGACAAAGCTGCTTAAAGACATTAAAGATAAGATTCAAATCCAAAAGAAGGGTCATAGAAATTCTTACAAACATTGTACTCTTTTTTTTTTTTTTTTGAAAGAAGGCAAATCTGTTTAAGTTAATATTTCCTTAGGTATGCTATTCTAGTTCTTATTTTGTCGTTCAGGTTGAATTTTAATTTATTTTGTGGCCTTTGGCATCGTTGGCTCAGCCCGATGTGTGATAAGTAGAGGTTGCGGAAGATATCGGCAACCATTCTTAAGGTACCATACCGACATTTTTGTGGTGAAACGAAGGAAATCTCTGGTAACCTTAATCAGAATGGTCGGCCGCGGGGTTCTAACCCACGTACCTACCAACTGCCAACCAAAAGTCCGCTTGGACTACGGGGGCTGAGTTCTTTCATTCATGTGCTTATCACTATGATTGATCCTATTCATTTAACATAACGTGTGTCACGTTATGTCTTAATGGTTACTTTCAATTCGATCGAGAGTGTTGTAACAATTTATTTGTATTTAACCAACATTAGTGGATAGGTGGCACAAACCTGAATCCGTCACTAGTCTGAAGGATAATGTTTACAGGTAAACACTTTTTGTATGCAAAGAAATGTTGAAGCTAGCGGCCAGGGTTCCGTGTTGAAGTACCACCGCGGCATTCACCTTGTGATATCTTCAATCAGAATTACCGACAACAGTTTTAGAATAATCATCTTTCACCACAGCGAATCTGAAGTCGGCGATATTAATCACTGGTTAACGGAAACTGGGTATAATGTCTAGTGGTAACTAATAATCTCAATCCTATCTTAGAAACTAAAGAATTTTTGACCTGGTTTTCTCCGTTATTGTTAACTTTCGTGTTAGTAAGAGTACGAGTTGTTTGAAGGAAATTTCAGTTTTAATATACATGGTGTCGACAAAAAATAATGGTCCTGAGACCGAAACCAGAAAAATACTCTTTTGAAGAAATTTTTAAACAAGCCTAAGACTCGAGCTTTGTCACGAGCAAACCGTTGAGTAAGCTGACCACCAATTTATCCATCACAGAATATTTTTTTCTTTCTTGTTGCACAATGTTTTAAAGATCCTAAGAATAAGACTGAAGGAAAAATATTTTCGGGAACTGACAAATATATGGGAAAAAGTCATATCGACATTCACCGTTAATCGACATCTCAGAACTCTACCCATTTCCGATATAGTGAGAATTCACAAACAGTCAGCGTTGCAATTCACACATCGCTGTGAGAGAAAATACCCACCTAAGTTTTAGTTTTCGAAAATGGTCACCAATATTATCAATCATTAACAAAACGAAAAGCGCAAGGGACATATTGGAAATTCATTTCATCTGCAGAATGACCAGCAAATACGTTTAAGGAGAAGGATATTTTATTCTGTGAACTGGTTGAAATATCAGTTGGATTAGCTGATTAGGCTTTTAGAAAGTGATTGTCAACAGTGTTTTGAATATTAGAAAATACACCTTTATCAGTTTACAGATAAGAAGAATAAGGAGAAGAGACACATATTTAAAGCAATGTAAGTGGAATTGTGGTGTTCGCGAATGAACAACATTTTTAGCACTATATCTTCTTTAATAGCCACGTCTTTAATTTGGTGGAATTTCATATTAGTGTAGCGTTATAACACACATGTTTTTGGAATCGTGCACTTTTTAATACAAGCAAGAAATATGACGCAGTGAAAGAGTAACATATTCTAAACAAATCTGGGACCATTCTACATTTTATCTTATAAATGTATGACGGCCATCTTCCAATATGGTTGCCACAAATACTCAATTTCTGGAAATACAGCTCTGCAGGTCATAGTACAAGGCTTGTCAGCAGACAATTGGATAATTGCAATAAAGTGACATCAAAGGGTTCTTTCTTTAAGATGGAAGAAAGGACATGTAGAAGCGAACTTTGTGATTTGTTCTTATAAATCCTAATTGTTCTGCAACACTGCTCATCCTCGGTGTATTTTGTTTGCATAATGACTAGGTGATTAAATATTGTAATTTATACGAAGTTTCTTTCATATCTAAATGAAGGTTGTGAAAATATAGTAATATTCAATATTTCACCTGAGTATATCCAACAGTAAAGGAATTCATCTTAAAATGTGCAAATGAATTCAAATTATAAGTACATATGTTAACGAATAGTACAAATAAAGCTTTTCTTATCTATGATTCATACATTATTTTTCTATATGATAAATAGTTCGTTAAATTTTAAATGTACCTGTATATCATATTCTATTCATATTTTGTATTATTTGGGAAAATATTTCACTTACTCGTATAATACATATTTGCACAGAAAGATTAATTATTCTCAATTCCTACACTCGTTGGTTCTTCATATTTCTAAACATACTGAACAAAAGACTAACAGAAATGACATTTTGGAAAGGCGGCCCCGATAATATTATGAATGTATGTCAAATGAACTAAGCTACAATTTAAATAGTTTCGCATGAACAGCATCAAAATTAAATACATGAAGATCAAACGTTACTGTATCATCATGTAACTGTTTTAACTCTCTTTCTTTCCGAACATTCTGAATATAACTTGTAATATACATATATATATATGGTACAAATAAACCAATCATAATATATACGTTCTTCTAAAGTAATGATTTACGGCTTCCCATTCACACTTGCTGTTTTAATTTTTTTAAATACCGAATAAATTCATAATATTGAAATTTTGAAAATATAATAATGTTTATTAACATCTTTGAAATATTTGAATTCGAGATTGATACTTGTTTATTAAGCCATGATATTTGATGGCCCGTAAAGTAAGATGGCACAGCCCAGGCCCTTAGCAAATATTTTCAAACTATACATTAGTTCATATGATTGATATCCTTAAGTACTATCTAGGCTGCTTTCCAAATCACCATTATTGCTTTCATTTGTCTGCCAATTTTAAATATATTTTAAAAGGGGGCTTTGATAACTAAGTTCTCTTAATACATTTGAAGTTGGGTTCTTTTCTCCTCGCCTTGCTGAAATTTTGTTCAACATCCGTGAAACAAGTTGACAAATAGGAATGTATGCAAATAATATCTATTGTTCAAACCTTTCTAGAGAATATTAAAGGTTCTCGCCACAAAAAAGTAGAAACAGTTGCAGTTGCAATATAAGCTAATATAAGCGCCAATCTCTTCATAGCCATTAAGCTCTGTTAGCAAGATCTGGGTGACATCAGCGAAGAACAAGAAATACTTGAGCAAAATATAAAGAACATACCAAACAACCAGTAGAATGTAATTATTGTGTTCCATGTTCAAGGACAACGTAAAGATAAAACAAGTGTATTTAAAGTTGTGATATTATAAATTTAAATTTAAATATAAAAACGTTATACTGGTTATTAATTTTTAATATCATAAAGTGTATATTCGGATAAGCCACAGACAAGATCTGTGGACAAGCCTATTCTATTGATTTTATTAATTAATAAAGTAGTATATTTTGTCGGTTTGTTTGGCACTATTGACTTTGTTTATTCACAACAAACAAAAATGAAGCATGAAACGAAATAAATGTTATTTCTATACATTTTCAAGAATTACAACTCCCACTTTTCAATAAACTCATGTCATAAGAATAATCTGAGATCATGTTTAAAATCAGGATCAAAAAGTAGTTTAAGATCAGCTACTTTGCTAAATAACAATTGAGATCTTAAAGATGTAAACAAATGAAGCTTGTATCGGAATGGAATTATTAAACACGCCAAAACTGTACGTAATGGAACAAATCTGATGGTTTTTCTGAAATTAAAAGCAAAATTTTATTCTATTTGGTGAAAAATACTTTTCAGCACCGAAAAGATGCTGCGTTATCTAACAGAAGACCATAGACGTTAATAAATAACACGTTGGACAATGTTTTAATGCTCAGTATTCAGCACATCGTAACACTAGTCATCTGTAAACTCGTAAGAGCGAATCTCCGTTCGCTTAGTGCCATGGAAATTCACAATACCTCTAACTGATGAATTTCTGCAGATCATCACCAACTATTTGATTGTTGGTCTTGTAGTTCAGGAAGTATAAATCACACTTCTGTTTTTAAATTAATCGATAAGAAAAACACTGCTCATTATTTTTTCATAGCATCAGTTGGCCATGACTGATAACTTACACAGGAAGAAAGCTTACACAAACCTCGTTCTTCGAAATTAAATCTTCCATATAAATAATCTACTGTTGTTAAATATTTTCTTTGTACAAGCTTCGACACTCAACACGTCATTTGATGGAAGTATTACTTGTTCTTTTAAATTTACCTAATTCACCTTTACATTTTTAATTTATCTCTTTGTGACTTCAACTTGTCTAATAGCCATTGATCGTACTGCGTTTGCAACGTAATGACAAAGGAAATATAATACGTCAGAAAGTAAGACATCTGATGGTCTTGGCTGTTCAAAGATATTGGACACGTTACTGGTCGATGATAGTGATAAGTCACTGCTATAAAAATTTTGTACTGCCTTCTGAGTTCAGATTCTATTTCAGTAATTTGAATATTATTATTTATTTCAATTTTATTTTATTTTCGGAGTGATTTGCTATCGTTCATCAAGCTATTAAGAAGTTCTTCCCCTAGAAAGCAAGATGGCAATGAGGTTCCGCTGATGTGCTTAAGAGGTGCCTGAGAATTTCCCCCTTTCGCTTCAATTATGACACTGCTACAGAGGAAGAACATGCTATGTCCATTTTTGGACAAAGTGTCATAAGAATGCCATACATTTGCTCTTTGAGAGAGATTTCTAACAAACAACCATGCATGAAGGCAATATGCATAGTCCGCCTACTACAAGAAAAGCGTTATTTGATGTACAGATATACGTACGTAACGCTAATTGTGGACTTTCAAAACGCTCTAATTTCTAAACGTCACTGTGAAATTAAGATATTGGACAAAGCACGTTCTTTTCCTGTGGTCTTCAAATACACTCAGTCTCCTAAAGGGCAGATCTTTGCAAACAATTCAGAATAAGGCTCTTAACCCTATCTCGGAAGTTAACGTGGTTCCGCTAGGCTATAAAGGCCCAGAAGGCATTTTCTATACTATACCCCTGTTTGTGAACACTCCGACTTTAAAGCAGTCAATTAGATACATGAATATATAGTACCGTTAGCGTTAAGTAAGAAGAGATTGAAGGAGTTCTTCGTGCCTTGGGTCATACTCACCTTCTGTTTCGTAATTTTTGTAACGCGGTGCTTAGCATTGTCTGCAAATATCAGAGAATCCTTTCTTTTGACGAACCACCTGTGTAATTCATTAACTTCTACACAATACGTGGGCACAGAGGTAATAGTTTGCAAGGAGAAAAGAACTTGCAAAGGACAAAAAGGTACTCACAACAACAGTTTAGGCGTCACTTTTCGTTTTGCAAAATGTTTGAGAGTTTCACCAAGGTCCAACCACTGCCCACTTTGCTTTTGATTATCGTACAGGATACAATCTTCATCAAACGCCACAACACAAGCGACTAGGTAGGTTCTAATTACTTTTATGGACCAACAGGTTATATTCAGTTATTTCATGCAGTATCATGTTTTCTCGCTTTCCATTTTTGCAATTATATATATCTTGAAAATAATTGAACGGGAAACGTTGAACTGCTGGGCAAGTTTCCTTGATTTTCTTCCACATATGCCTTTAAAGCATCCTTATCTACCTTTGGCCTAGATCTTTCACCTTCCTCAACCTTGAGGCTCTGGTGTGTACCAGTTACGCATTATCTGTTCTGAAGTTGTCAACTTCCAATGCCCTCATCATATTTTGGCGTGTTTTGGACGCCATTGTGTTCTTTTTTTAAACCCATATGACAAACTTATCAGTAAATAATGCTGTTCTAATATATTTCACAGAGCATTCGGTGGAAGTCTGCCTGTTGCTGTGATCCATAACGGGTATCATTGGTGCTGTGCTTTAAGAGACAGAGACTGTTGAATGTGTGAATTTCAGCCATTTCTTTACATACAACCTGGAATCACAGTAAACTTCATTAGTTTTTGTATTACTACAGCGACTCTACTATCGTATCGTTTTCCGTCACAAGCTTTTCTCCTGTTCCATTGAAAA
Source organism: Lepisma saccharinum (assembly GCA_022664845.1). Classification (NCBI taxonomy): domain Eukaryota; kingdom Metazoa; phylum Arthropoda; class Insecta; order Zygentoma; family Lepismatidae; genus Lepisma; species Lepisma saccharinum. The sequence continues at coordinate 8,275 of JAGDQP010008240.1, forward strand.
GTTTACCAGCTCTGATACTTGATGACATATAGTGGTAAATATACCGAGTGCTTACGAGATATAACACATTAAACCAAATTCCACTAACTGAAATTTTGTATCTTGATATTCTTTCAATTTTTAATTAAAATGAAGTCTTATAGCATCATTTATATATGTAATCATAGTTCGTTCCGTTCATTTTATGAAGGAGAAAATAAAAAATATTGTATATGTTTTTGTTTCAAAAACACACACATACATCCCGGTACACACACACACACACACACACACACACATATACATACATACATATATATATATATATATCATATTCAGCCGTTTTCTATCCACTGCTGGATGCAGGCCTCCCCATTTTCTTTCCACATATCTCGGTCTGCTGCTATCCTCATCCATGTAGCTCCTGGAAAACGCTTGATTTAATCTACCCATCTTGCATTCGGACGTCGTCTTGGTCACTTCTTTTCTCTAGGAATCCAATGTAGTACATTTGTCGTCCACCTTTCCTTTTGTCGTCTAGCTACGTGACCGGCCCATTTCCACTTCAGCTTCTTCACAGTCTTGATTACATCCTCTACCTTTGTTTGTGCGCTAATCCATTCATTTATCTTCCTGTCCCTCCTGGTTATTCCTAGCATGCTTATATATAAATTGACTGATCATAATATAAAACAAGCTATTGAATTGTAATTGGCTCGCTCTATGGTTAATTAACCTCTTCTCATTTTAGTTTCTGGTAAATTTCGGAATTTCCATGGTTACCCGATTATCTTTTGTCATTAACTAGTTATCCTGAAGCTCCAGATATCAATAAGATATACTACTGTTTCGTTACTTTATTTTTAGGTAATACTAATATTATTATAATCTACAACAAATTGTAAATGAGTTGTTAACATATTTTTTTTTGTCAAAGCTAGTGATGCCAGTAGGTAACACGGGAGAGAGAGAGAGATTGTTTTTTAACCCTGGAACTGGAACCTAATTTAGTACTAGTACCTGTTTATTGCGAACCACACGTAAAATTTACATGTTAGCAACAAAGTGCAGAGTGCTTTAAGTAATTGACTGTGGTTTTACTTTTCATCTTTTTTTATTATTTTAATTAATAGTCAGCATTGTGTTCTAGACACTTTTTATCAAACAATATCGCAGGATAACTTTAAAATAAATCAATCTCGAAGATACTACCAGTTTTAAGAATTCAATAGCCAGCAAATGACTACTACTTATAAACGAAAATGAATGGAGGACTCTTAGCGTAAAGAAAAGAATTTCTTTAGTCATTAACACAAATGATATCAAACTTAGAAACGTTAATTTACAGTGCATTTCTTCTTCAGGCAACTTCTTATATGGTATTTAGGGAACAATGGATCAGATCGGAATAAGAATGAGAGAGGATGTGGCAAGAAAGTCGGTAATGGCCTATTTTGAATATATTTGCCTGGTGTGTTTGAAGAAAAGCCCTGGAGAAACTTCAGTCAAGGTGAGCGGCTGCTGGGATCGAATCCAAGACCTTTCCAATGCAAAGCCAAGAGCTCTTATTAGAAACCACACGTAATTAATACGTATGCTTATGAGCTCTTATTAGGAATCGCACCTAACTTTTACTTGTGGAATATTTACGTCGGTTAGGAACCACACGTAAAATAAGCGTGGTAGATTGTAAACAAAGAAACGTTACTCGCCTCTGATTTACAGAGGACCTTGACATCAACTAAAACTTTGTTTCCAAGGAGGTGAGGAAAGCATAGTTAGGGTGGATGATCAGTAGTGCCAACCACTCCGCGGCCAGAAACTAATTTTCATTGCAACACGTAAATTTTACATGTGATTCCAGTTCCAAGGTTAAGATTTTATGTATTATGTGTTTAGGAATGGATCATTAACACACGTCAAAGATGGTCCCTAATGTGCCAGAATCGACTCTCCAGAGGTGAGTATAATTATAATATCTAACTTCAAGCGACTTGACAGAGATGACCCCGCAACCAAGCTCCATCCCTGCTTTACACTAACAAGGAAACTGTGTCCGGTGGATCTCGCAGATAAACATGAAACATTAACAGTGTATTGCTGCTGTGTTCAAACAAACATCCCTGTAGTACTACGTTTCAGAATTAGCAGAACATGAGTTACATGACTTCAAAGTGTGCGAAAAGTTATTTCCGAACGCCTGAATTGTAGGCAAATCTTTATGCTTTGTACATATGTGCGGAAGGAAATTATTTTCAATTTATTTTGATATGAAAGGTTGCACTGAAGATAATTTGTATTTTAAATTAAAATTATTGGTGATGTTAATATGTTAATTAATAGCACTGATTCTTGAAACATGCGAATATTGTATAAATACAGGGTGACAGGACGAGAACCTCTCATCCCATTTCCAGGAATAATCCCGACACACATTACGTTTAATTTCATGAAGTGTATCATTGTCGTAACACATTTAATGCTACCCCATTTTTCTTTTGATCTTGTGGCAAAAAGTAAACATTTTCTTAAATGACAACATAGGTCAAGTGACATCCTGTGATGGGTGTACGATTTTTTTCAGTGATTGTTTACTAGTTGTTTTCACGAATTTGCATGTTGAACCCTTAAATACTATAAACTAAAACTTAGAATGTGAAATAATATTTTACGCTAACATTATGAACACTGCAGCCGCCGAACTCCTGGAAACATCAATGTCACAAATTTAAACATATTGTGTGATGTAATAGCACCCAAGCCCTGTCGTGAAATTGGTAATGCCGCGGAGTTTAGATCGACATAGATTGCCGTTCCGTGTTGACGTTGGGCAAGGGAATATGAGGATTGAAACTCATCTCCAACTATTGTGACTGATGTTTTCCTGAGTTTCTATCAATTTCAGCAGACGAATGCTTAATCCTCCTGGTCCAGGCGGTAAGGCCGTGGACTTTAGACCAGCCGTGGGTAGGCACATGGGTTCGAACTACACGGCCGACCATCCCGAATAAGGTTTTCCAGAGCTTTCTTCAGTTTAAATATGCAAATGTCGGGATGTCATATTAAGTAAAGCTCTGCCCGCTATTTTCCCATCTCCTTCCCTCACTTACCCCGACATGAGGCAAACAGTGTAGATTACCCCCGCCATCTTGGTACGCACTTTCCATTGATTTACATGGGAATTGTTTTACTCGTCTTATATCTTTCAGGAGCATACTTTTAACTTCTGCTTTCACCAAGTTTATCGTCATATTCTTTTCTACTCATGCTATTTTATAGAAATGCAATAATTTACATACGAACAGTATAATTTCCCGTTAACATATTGTGATTTATATAGCAAACTATTAATAATACAATATACTTATATATTTGAAGAAACTTCACAAACCAAAACTATACAAGAGTCAAAATAACCACGAAGACAAATTTTGTGAAAGCAGAACTTAAATATTCTACTTCCGAGAGGCATAAAATGAGTAAAACAATTCCTGTGCAAATCAATGGAAAGGTCATAACAAGATGGCGGGGGTGATCTACCCCGTTAAATGCCATAAATGAATTTAACCAAACAATACTTACGCTAACTAATATAACTTAAGCTAACCTAATAACACCCAACCTTCACTGTTTGGAACGATCCGAGGGGAGGTTTATCTAAAGGGCAACCTAGGTGGGATTTTCCTGAAATAAAAAAAAAAAACTACTCTATAAACACGAGTGTATCCATAGAGGAACAATCGTGACGACACAGTTCTCCCTCGTGAATAATACGTTTTCAATAATGTCTTGACAGTTATGATTTCAACGACTTTTCAATTTTTTTCATTGCATATAAATAAAAAAATATAACCTCACTTTTCTAATCTGTTTCCGTGGGTTTTATGAAATATTTGAAGTGCGTATTGTTTTCATCGTGTATAACAAGATAAAAGCTCTAACCTGACTTTTGCTAATATGTTTCAGTGAATTTGAATAAGAATGCTTGCATTTTTTAACAACGGGAAAGTAAAAAGATACGAAAAACACGAACAAATCAACTCATTCACTGCTTTCGGTCTTCTATTAACTTTACCGTGAAACAAATACATTAACACAGATTACGTTAATCGAAGGAATTTCGTGACTGCGCTTTCACTGCGAAATTAGCATAATTTGCTGCTCTGTTTAGAAACATACCCTGTTCTGTTATACTCTCTTTCATTAAGGGCTGTTGTGTCCAATGCTCTGTTTATAACCCAGCGCTGTTCTAGTGTACTCTGTTCTAGACGACGCTGTTCTCTCGCTCGTTGTTCTGGCAACACTTTTTTTAGATGCTTCGATTGGTTTCAGTGTAAGTTTATATGTAAAGTGAAAACCTTTCAGGAAAGTAAATTAATAAAAATAAAGGCAGAATTAAAAATTAATTTTGCATACCAGAAAGCTTTGGTAAAACACAAAATTGTATTTTATGGTTTAAATTATATTTTTTTTCTTGACGTCAAACTCCAGCAACCAGCCATCATATTCTGTAGTGGAGGAGAATTTTGAAAATGTGACCAAGTTAGGCAATTAATAAGAAAAGTACAAATTATTTTAGCTAAATTAATAGTAAATTTTAACTTAAGAAGAAGTCGAGGATGGGTCAGGAAATCCTTATGGAAGCAACTGTTTAGTGTGTAACGCCTCAAAAATTAATAAGAAAATAACTTTTTTTTTTAACCTAATGTATTCCCATGAAGTGCGTAAACTGTCGGAAATGCACAGGTCTATAAAAAGAAGTTAAAAAGAGCGTTGTCAGGCTAGTTTTTGTTTTACATTTTTTTGTTAATTTTACAATTTGTTTCTGTTATTTTCTCAACGCATAACCAAGCTTTGGATTTAAATTAAAAACTTTTAAACATTAGCAATCAGCTTTGCAACTGTCAGCTTTACGACTGAAAACGATGCTCTTTAAACTTCAGCCACATTACTATCATGATCGATCCGGAGTAAGCTATCATGGTCATTAGAGTATGAGCACAACAATTAATTATTTATTAGACAAAGAGGTAATCCCTAGAGGGAGAACTCCTTTGACAATCTTCATATCTCTTTGATTCCTTATGAAGAAACAACGACTAATTCCGAGCGGGTAAATTCTCCTTCTTCTGAGTTTGCAAGCTTCTCTTTTAGGATGATTAACTAGGATATATTTTTAACATCTGATTCTAATTACCTTTGATATTAATTAAATCAATGATCCAGTGACATGGTTGTTGTTAAGATCAAAGAAGATCCTCAGAAATCAAATCTGAAACCTGTCTGATTTCTCATCTTCCATGCAGATAGAAATATATATGTCCAAGATTCGAAGATTGTAATTAAGGTTAGTAATGTGTTTTTTACAAGATAGTTTTGGATTCGTTGTTAATAATTAGTATTCAATTCACATACAGACATTTCCTGTGGACGCTTTTAGAATTTCCTCCCAATCTTCCCTTTGGTGCATGTATGTTTGAGTATGAAGATTATGCAAGTAAATAACCAAACGCAGTACATACTATACCACGGATTAATGTCAAAGACTACAATGCGTTTGAGAAGGTCTTTTCAATAAGCAGCCCGCCGGTCACATCCGGTCCGCGTGGATATTGGTCTGCTATCAAAATACTGTAATCACACATAAATAAATCAATAAAACTAATAAATAACGTATTGAATAAATTGGTAGTAATTTGTACTAGATCTTGGGAACAGACGTATAAGAAAAATATTATTATTGCATTTCAAAGTAATGACAAAATGACATTCGAAATCAAAATACGATTATCAATCCTAAGTAATAAGAAAATAGAGAACTAACTGCTTTCACTCTGAATATTGTGCTTTGGAATTTATTTCGAGTTTAGATTTCTTCATTATCATTTGAACGTCAAAATGGCTTTAATTGCATGTAAGGCAACTATATATTTTCCATTAGTTTATTTTTCAAATCTAGTCAGAAACCTCATGCCACACAGATACGTCATCATCAAAATAATCTTTAACTGAAGAATGTTAGTTTACAAATAATGCATGCCAAAATTCAGCGTTTTATTCTTTATGCTGTATTTCGTGCCTAAATTCAGTTTAACTTAGCCAACTGATTAACGCTCTCGTCTTTCGTTGCAGAAGGTCTTGGTTTCATTTCTCGAGTCATGAATTTTTAGACGATAAGCGAACATCGTTAGAGTAACTGCGACTCTTTTAGAAACTAAAAAAGTATATGGCTTTGGTCACGGAAGCAAGAAAGTAGTGATGGGAGTCATTGTGCTGAATATTTAGAAATGCCGGATCTAGAAATTTTCGTATGGGGGCAAAGTTAAATTTAGTCGCCATTTCTATCGTTTTTAGCCAAACAACACGACCGGCCGATGCGATGGCCACAACAGTATCTCGCATCACGTATTATACTTTTGTTATCATCTCTGGAGCCTGTGGTGGCATCGCTAACTCAACTAAGGTAGTTGACTTGTCTATCTGACTTGAATGGCGGTTTTCAATTTTAAAGTTGAAGGTAGCATGTATGAAATAACATAAAAAATGTATTGACATTTTGTAAACATTTAGGTAACTAGGCAACTTTACTTCCTTTTTAGGAGCTTTTCTTTTTCCATTTTTAGCTGTTTGCCGCCCCTTAAACGTACCGCCCGGGGCACTTGCCCCATTTGCTCCCCTAGATCCGGCACAGACATTTAGCCTGCTACTGAGTGATAATCGCATGCAAGACCCTAGGCCCAACTTGTGTTGCAATTCTGTGGAAACTGAGTTTTTTTATACAAATGTGTTTGACATTTTTGGTTTATGCTAGTAAATAAGGAGGATTGATTTTCAGCAAACATTCAATCACGTCAATGCCAGAGACACACACTAGGTCAGTGATTTCAGACTGCACACTCTGTGACGCCGAGGTGTGCTCCAAATAATTTAACAAGGGTCTTGCATGTTCGTTCATAAGTCGTTAAACGTACGAGAAAAGAGCACCAAACACACAAAAACGGCAGCACAATATAATAAATAGAGAGAACACATTATTATTGGTTATGTATAATGGTTCATCATTAATAATAACCAGTAATAGGACCAGTGTGAAAAATAAAATAACTGTTATAAAACATGTTTAAATTAGAAATGTATTAATTTTATTGGTTTATCTGGCAAGTCTAACAAAGGGCTCGTGCGAGCCCCCTCCAGCACGCCCCTGCTGAAACGCCACCGTTTTCTTTCTTCAATTTTCAGTAAATGACAGATACATATGAGCAGAACAATAGTCCAGCCAATAGCGAACATTTTTTACCTAAATCTAGGTTAACTTTGTGGAATCTTCCTTTCATCCTATATAATCATATCCTAAAAGACTCCGCATGTTCAAAGTAAATGTTCGAGAATGTTAATGGAATCCGAGAATCTGTAACAGAACAGGATATTGAAATGAACAGCTACTGATGAGTCATGACACTAAAGTCATTGAGAAGGCGAATGAATGGTTTCAACTGTTTGTCTTTCGCAGATAAATGTAATAAATTTTCGTCTCTTTCAACAAGCGCTGTAGAAGCTAACAAAGTTAACTGCGATTCAGCTAATGAGTGTGGTTTCAAAACAATTTCTAGAATTTTGAGCAAGAAGATCTTCAGTGTACAACTCAAAGGAAATCACAAAATGGAGCCACTGTCTATTGTGAATTAACCAATGATTGAAGCCATGAGATGCAAACAACCCAAGTCCATTAATGAAAATCTGGAGAAGATCATTGTTTGTGTGTGTGTGGTTACAAAAATATGTAACCCAATAGAGTGTCATTTATTTTACGTACAGTATCAAAATTTTCTCTTCAAGTTTTCTAACTTTTCCCATAAATTTCTCTTTTCATAACTTAGAAAAAAAAAATATTCAAAAATGGTAGACTTGAGCTGTTTTGCAACTCAAATAAGATTTAGCTGCTTTTGCTTTATTTGTTGGCTTATTTTCATCAAAATATCGAGAAATAGGTAAATCATGTAAGATAGAATGTTTCAATGTGTGGTATTTATTACTAAAGAACTGAAGTATGTGAAAATACATCATTTTCATTGGCCTCGTACACTTCAATTCTGTTGTCTTTATTGTCTCCATCTCCCCCCCCCCTCCCCATAAGCCTCCATGAGTCATTTGGAAAAGCTTCTTATCTTTAACAATAGAATCCAAATACTTCCTCATTGTAAGTCTTTGGCTCTTGCGTGCTTTAAATGTATTTCACCATTATAAGCTGTTTTTAATGAATCAACTTGAACATGGGGCCCTTTCCTTTGCTTTCATCTTGAATGTGTCCTTGAAGAGACTCCTTAAAGTTTTCGACACTAAGATGACTTCATCCTTAAAATGTTTAACTATTACTTAAGAAGATAGACCCTACTTTCCATTTTCTTCCCTTCTGATGGCAGTTGTTGATTCCTTGTGGTTTTAAAAAAATGTAGTCTGTAATCCTACACTAGCATGGACTTCTCGTTGTTTTGTTTATCAAACTATACGCGTCCAGTAAAAAGCAATGAATTTGTGTTGATTTGCCCGTCAAATAAAGTGGAAAAGGCACTGGATTCAGCAATTCAACCGAATGTTCTGTGTTATGCTTTCTGATAAGGAATTCGTCAACCGCTTTGCATCTGAACTCTCTACGTATCCACCATCTTTGTTTGAAAACTATTTAATAAGATAATCTAATAACGCTAGCAGTGTACTCATTTCGGAAGAAAACGTCTCGAAAGTATCAAGAATTTCATTATGATATAATTGTGCTTGACGTGAAAGTACATTTTGCATGAAACTGTCTGGCCTGGAAATGTGACATGCCGTGAGCTACACTGCGTGTATTTGCCATACATTAATAAAAACTATGGGACAAGAATGATAATTATATTTGATGAATACGAAACCTTCCTAACACAAAGGCTGCACAGCACAGATTAACAAGTATGTGCACATCTTAAGCAAAACATATCTTTGAGGAAAGCATGAGAACAATTGTAGCTTAGTCTATGATCTTGTGGAACACTACAAGTAATTGTATTTGGATGTTTAAAGCAGTAAGTAAATATCTAACTTAGTTTGGAATTTAAGTAGTTCTTGAAGACTTTTCCGCTGATCCTATAATCATCACAACAGCAATACAGTTAGCTACTTTTGATAATATTGCAGTTGTTCTTGGACGCAAATATGCTCCTCACTCTTTCTCCGCATGACGTGAACAAATTTTACAAAGAGAAAAAACGTAATCAATTAGATAAAGTGTTCAACAAAGCCGTTGCGGGACAGTATAGAACTTACGTGAAATGCACCGAGGTAGGCGTGTGTTCTGAAGTATTAGGCCAGTCTGTTGAAGGTCGCGTATTCGAATCCTGACAGAGACTCGGATGCTTGTCGATTTTTACAAGCCTTCATACAATCGGGATGGACGGAATGAAAAGTTACTAAAATAAGTCCAATTCAGTTTCCTTGTTACATAGTTTGCTGTTATAGCGTTCTAGTTTCGGTATGTAACACAGCGTGGTATATAAGAAGAGAGAAAAAAAAAACGAGTTACAGATTAGAGGAAACAGTGATTTGAGATTGTTTGTTAGTATATTCAGCAGCTCTGGCACAGATCATGACAGTGAAAGCAAAACATTTTTTGCTGCGACTTTATGGGCCATATGATGGTGACACATTGGCTTCCAGTCGATACTATGTGTACAGAAGACACACTGAAAATCATTCACTGGCTATTCAATACAATCTGCCCCCTTTTCAGCCAGCAACAGGTTCCAGCGTACCTAGTCCAAATCTGGTCTAAGAGATTTTATTTACTGAATGTGGATGGCAGGAAGAAAGATGAACAATTTTATCCTATTTGCACTTTGGATACGCCATCGCCAGATAATATTCTAGAGCTTGTATTCTACTGCTGTAAAGCTCTCGTATTCACTAGTAAGTGCAGCTGTCGAATGGCTAGGCAGTTTCTGGGTTAGTATGTCATGAACTGCTGAGTGATTTCATGCGAAAACAGAAAGCAAAGATTGAAAGTGACAGCAGCCTTGATTATAAATATATCATGTCAACATGACTCCATCAAACTAAATTCATCTTCTAGCCACCATCATATTTTTATATAAAAATAACTACATAGTTTTGTCGAATAGTCTGTTTAGAATTTATCTAACAACGGAAATTAGTTTTGAAGGGTAATGTTTACAACATTGAGTTATCTGCAAATCTATAACAAGTAGTTTACAGATTATCAGTATTAGTGTCCTTCCTGAAGAGGAAAAATTTATACAATTCATGTTACATTCGTGTAAGATTATTCATACCTATATTAATATTTTATAAGAAAGAAGAAGAAAGACATCGCAAGAAACAAAATAAGTAAGTGATATTATATATAACACATAGGGATCGGCCTCATATCCAAATAAGTTCAACTTTAACTTTAAAAGTGCTCCAAGACAAGAAAGGAGAAAAAGCAAGTCGGTCGACATACGACGTCAGTCATATTCAATACTATATATTACACGACACAAAAATCGGACATGCAGATATGACCATATAATCTAAAACTATGGTTCCTTCCAAGTAGCAAAGAAAGTCACTTAATTTCCCGGTGTCCCAACTTCCCACAGACTCGACCAGAGCTTTTCGACCCCAATACCTCTAAGTATGATTGCCAGATTTTGTAAAGAAAAAACCCGGACACACATCTTAGACTATGTAAACGTTTATGAACCACATGGACAAACTGAGGAAATGATTCCTGACATCAAAACAAGACGAAACTTCCTCTGACATACTTTCGAAATTGCATAGTTTCAGAGCTACAGGGTGCCGAAAGTGTCGCAAAAAGAACTTTAGAACTTCACATTCCTAACACCACGAACAGTAGAGATGATGCGACAAAGTACCGTGAAATACTTTAAACCTGCTCTATTTAAAAATGCATTTGCCAAATTGTGCGATGAGTGCATAAAAGATTCCTCAAAGGAAGTAGACAATTCCTATTAATTCTCTGAAATAAATGTAGATCGAAATGAGTACGAATATCATGATTTACCATATGAGTAAAGATGACATATCAAAAGTACAGGGAAAGAAGGGGTTATGTACATATTAAAAAACGAGTTTGCACTCGTAACAGGTACTACACAGGGGCACCTAATATCTCAGAAAGTTTCAATCCAAAAGTGCAAATAATCACTAAGTTTTAAGAATCATAGGTTTTAAGAATATAAAATACATGGGAGTAAATGGGACAATTATAACTTTAAAATGCATTTTACGAGAAATCACCTTTTTCATGCACATACCCCCTTCTTTCCCTGTACTCCTCGATTGTGATTGCCGCCAGTTAACCAGGTCATGACATACATACACTCTCGTTGATAACAAATAATACGTTCATTGAATGTATGTAAATATAACGTCTGTTTCTTATGCAACCATGAATCAAAAATATCATTCTGTGTATGGGATCGTTTTGAGGTACCAAGTTGGTGCAAACGAATTATTGATATCAGCTACGAAGCCGTCACATTTATGCTGATTTCAACACATCTTTTCTCCAGATAAATTATGGGAATCTCTTACTTTCGTAGAGGAATACCGTTCGCAGCCATTACCTATTTTGTAATATGCCTTTTAAAGAATATTTTATTTTTTCGCGAAAGCATGCTCAGCTCTGCCTTAGTTAGTGGCATAAAAATATGAAGCTGAAAAGTTCATTTCCTCATGCTTTTGTCAGCCTTTAGTGCATTTGTATCGTGGTAGCAGGAGCCAAAATGGATTTTACTATTCCTGTTCTTTGATTCTCCCTAGTGCTTTAGTTCTCACTGAAAAATTACAGTATATTTGAGTAGTGCAATCCATCGAACAAATGGCATGGGGTTTCATTGTATGGAAACACAGACTTGTATTTCTCCTGTTTACAAGATTTGGGTACAAAATAACTGTCCAGTCTCTTTGAAATCCGAGCAGAATACATGCTTGATTTGTGCTTTTTCGCATGCTATCTGGCCTATTCACTCTTCTCCCCATGCGCAATAGTAGTGTAGTACACATTTTATATGCTCGTTTCTTAGTCATTTTATAAATGACCATTCATCTGAATGTTTCTCTTGTAACGCTTACTTATGAAATCAGTTCAAAACAAGAGCGCTGGCATCACTCTACACAGAAACAGAATTTCATTTCACTTTGCTTCCAGAGATATGTATGCATACTGGACTGGATAAAACGCTCGATTCAAAAATTGTGCTTGAAGAGCCAGCAGACCGGACATAATAATAATAATTGAAATGCGATTTAGATGTAGCGAGGGAGCAATATCGCCATTGTTCCAGTAATTGCAGTTAATCATTTCAAACCGTCTAGCAACCCTACAGTCCTAAGGTCTATATGTTTTCCATCGCAATTAATCATTTAGGATTGATATTTTTTTTCAACTACTCTCCACCTCTTCTAAAAAAATCTTTTAAAAGCAGGAACTCTTATATTACCTTTAGGGTATAGCACATTCTCATTCCTTTCGTATCATATTTTGTACTTCTATACGCATTTTGAAATAAATTTCAATTGCGTATGTTATTCTGAAGAGGTGACTACACAGAACCATTGTTGTGAAGTAGAAAAAAGTTCTCGCACTTTTACCGCCGTTCTATTAGTAGGCAATTTATATATGAAAGAGAGTAAAAAGCTTAACAATGTTCCTTCATACAATCGAGCTAGAAATGCAAATAAAACGAATTACGTTACTCGTAAAATTTCAATACGTTTCCGGTGCTTTCGCCTAACTTTACAAAACAGTTCTGCTTACAAAAACAGTAACTTTTCTGAATTGTTTACACATTATATATATTTTTTCTTTTAAGAAACAAAATTCCCTGTGATTTCGTTGAATTCTATTGTAACTTTGCAAGTTGGAACTACTAACATGGAGTTTCAAATGCAATTTAGCTAAAAGCTATTTACTGTGAGTGATTTTGAAAAAAAAAAAGAAAGTGAGGTAGGGAAATACGTACAGGGATAGCGAAATTATTGTTACAAAGTTCTATAAAACAAATTGGGGAAACAGGAAAAAAGATCGTGTGACTCTCATCATGTTACAAAGCTTAATTGCTTTTATCTGATTTTTGACCACTGGTCAAATTGGAATTATATTAGCTTAGTAACTCTAGCTTACATTTTTGCTAGAGATTTTAAGCAATAGATGTACGGCGTCGAGTTTAAATTAAGAACCTATATGGTGTAGTTTATTTGAAAATTTAGATTAGGAGAAATAAGAAACTAACAGGTTCACTTCTAATATGGGTGAGTAATTATACAATTCGAGAACTAACATTCAAGAGTAATACGAACTAAAATTAAGTTTCCCTAGTGGTTGGCTTATTGAAACGGATTACTTGTAGAATGTAACTTTTTCTTGTCAAGATCATGAAAGTCAACTTAAGTATTGAATTGTTGCACACACCTTCATTCTTTTAACTATTTTACACTCAATATGGCTTGATTGATAAATATAGACTGACTCTGTATGACTGAGTTAAAGAGCTGCTGGAAAAGTGTGTGTAAAATGCTACCAACAGTGGTAGCTATGTTCCACTTTTATAACGTTCGGAAGAATAGATTTTTCTATGATTAAATTATCTTCGATTATTTGTTGACAACTATACTTTTATTTATTCACAGCAGTTAGAAGTAGTAGTTTTGTTTAAGAACTAGAAATTTCGCGTGAAAACTTTCGGGCAATGATTTTTATGGTTGAAAATGTAATTTAACACCAAGGCAACGCATCAAGCGACTTCATTTAGTCTTTGGTTATGAATCACCATCGAATAGAACTATGTTCAATTGGTTTTTCAACTTCCAGCGTGGTCGCACATTTCTCAGTGATGAATTTCATAGAGGTCGTCCATCCACATCTGTTGGTGCTGTGCTTGATATGATTGAGGGTGATCGGCATGTGACATACCGTAAAATTTAGGTATTCTTGTACATTGACATAAAAGCAATACATACGATTTTACGTGATCACGTGAACGTACGGAAGCTTTCAAGCCGTTGGATCCCACACACCTTAAACGAAACTCAAGAACAGGCTCGTGTCAAATGGTGTAAAGAAATGCTAAAACAATTTAATTGAGGTGTACTACATCTAAAACAAAGTCCAATTTGGTGTACTACATCGTTACAGAAGAGAAAACTTGGATTTATTCCTACGAATCCGAAACTAAACAGCAATCCACTGTTTGGGTGTTTCAAAATGAGCCAAAACCAACAACAGTTGTTCGTTCGAGGAGTGCTACCAAGCAAATGGTTGCTTGTTTCTTTGTTTATACCAGAGATGTGGGAAATATAGCTACTGCAAATGTTTAGTCGTATACAACAATTTGTTTGCCAGAGGTCATCAATGAATTGCGTAATACAAACCCAAATCGTCGATCCACAACTGTTAATTTTTGTTCAGTAAAAAATGTCAAATTAATGACTCATTTTCCGTACTCATCCGATTTATATCACCTTCTTTTTGTTCCCAAACATTAAAACGAAGCTGCGTGGTGAGCAATTTGTGTAGTTTGAAGCAGTTTGACGCATTTCGAACAGCGGTTTCTGAGGTACCAGACTCACAGTGAAGAAAAGAAATGCTTTCAAAATTTGTTTGTGCGTATGCAAAACTGTATCGATCTTAAAGGTCAATGAATGCTTTGAAAAACAATGAAGTCATTTCCAGAATGTTACATGTCTTTTTTCATATTGATTGCAGAAACTTTTCCAGCAACCCTCGTATGACTGTAAAACTTTCGGATTCGTAAATCCGTTTTTAAGATTCGGAATTGTTACCTAGTTGCCCTTGACGCAGCCTCTCGAGTCAGTAGTTATTAAAGCGACGAAAAGGTGTTTAGAATTAAGCCTTACTGGCGCTTGCATTTTACTTTCTCGTTCCTTCTGAGTTTACGGAACTTCGGTGTGATTGTAAAATTTATCTACCGTTTCTTCTTATCTTGTCCTTGTCTAGCAATGAAACGGCGACTTTAGATTGTTTTTCTGAAGTCTATTGCGTAGCTACATGTCAGATCTCCTGGTTTCCTGATTGTACTTACTGAGGCATTTTTCTCTTCTTTATTAGATATCATTTTATATGAAGTTTACAAAGACGCGAGCTCCATTTACAAGATCCAAATATAATGAGACACACAACCCGGACACAAAATCTGTATGATATTTTCATAACATCATTGTCTCAGGTTCCTCGAATTGAATTGAATTGAATTGAATATATGGCCTTTAAGCACATTTTCTCAGGTAGAGATACAGTGGAGGAAATGGTGCGAAAAGGAAATCTGTCAAGTCCTAATTTGCCTGATGTGACGGGAACAGAGATCCTGGAATAGTTTAGGTACGTTGACCGGCAGGGTTACATGCGTTGGACCAACACGGCGTTTGACCAACACGGCGTTGGACCAACACGGCGTTGAACCAACACGGCGTTGGACCAACACAGCGTTGAACCAACACGGCGTTGGACCAACACGAAACCATCACGGCGTAGGACCAACACGACGTTGAACCAACACGGCGTTCGACCAACAATAATAACCGGCATACGACCAACACGGTAAAACAGAAATCTTGATAATATTGAAATAATTATGTAATAATAATTTATGTAAAAAAACTCTAGCTTCAAGGGTTACATGCGTTTGACCAACACGGCGTTAGACCAACACGGCGTTTGACCAACACGGCGTTGAACCAACACGGCGTTGAACCAACACGGCGTTGAACCAACACGGCGTTCGACAAACACGGCGTTTGACCAACACGGCGTTGGACCAACACTGCGTTTGACCAACACGGCGCTCGACCAACACATATTTTTGCCCTGGGGTGTTGGTCGTACGCCGGTTCTTGCTGCTTGAGAGGCTGTTGGTCGTACGAAGTGTTGGTCCAAAGCCGCGTCCCCGACCGGCAACTAGAAACGATTCCAAGATCTTTCATAAGCATTTCAAACTGATGCTCAGTACGGTTACTTAATATACAGGCTACCACATATTTGTTTCTTAAATGCAAATTAAGAATTTCAGTAAGAACAAACGTATTTGTTTATTGATTTCTGTCTCTTTGTGTTCTTTAATAAAGAGACTTTATAAAGACGATAAATAAAATTAAAAAAAAATAAAGAGACTTTAATAGAAACACAGCTATTTTACTTATCTTGCCTTGTATTTAATTAATGCTATCTTTGCAGATCATGGAAATAGAAGAAAGATCGTTTTTTGTCTTTTCCTTTAACTTTTGTGGCTTGACATTTACCTAAACGGATTTTACTGGGAAGGCACGTCATTAGCAGTTTCTGCTGAGGTTGCGGAAAGCGAACTTCAGATGTTAGATAATACGTCTCAGCACCTCTCGCAACTAAATGTCAAAAGATCAAACTTTTCTTTTAACAACGAAAGACAAGGAGCAAAAAAGAATTCAACATGAATAACTCAAAGGGATACGAATAACAAAGAATTGTTTTTAACCTACAGACGGGAAACCTTTGTCCTTGTTTATGTGACATTCCTGTGTCACTGAAGTTTTTATATGTATCTTTGCAGGCTAGGTATTGGTAGAAGGGAGAAATATCAAGACCTGCTCTTATTAATATACTCTCTGAAGAAAAACAAGAAAGAAGAATGCAAGATAGACATGTCTGTTTGCCTTTCATTACTGAGATGCGATTTCCGTACATACTGTAAAGAATACGACAGTAACAAACACTGTATACATACGTCGAGTTGCATATCAAAATTTGTCAATTCTTGAATTGGATAGAAAATTCTTTAAATGCTAGTATATCTTGTAATTAATAGTTGTTTATTATCTATCCAGTTTCAACGGTCACTTCTTCAAATATTCTTTGCTTTCGAATAAGTAATGATTGCAATATATCTCCAGATGTCCAGTCATTTTAGAGTTTTCATGAAAACCCGAAGACCATATTGGCCTGAGCTTCAGATTGCTAAAGACCATAAAATAAAATTTCATTTCCGAAGACCATATTAGCACATCCCAGATAGCAAAGTTACTTGCAGCAAGTTTGGCTTTGCAAGGCTGCACACTTGTTACAATCTTGCAGGAACCTTGCTAGCTGACGGATGCCAAATTTGCTACAAAGTTTGCACACTAAACTTGCTACAAGTCTTGTTTTTTTTTTTGTTCTTTGTTTTTCCAAAAAGAAAAAACGTTGGTAGACCATCATTCAGCTTATAGCGAGAAAAGATTTCCGTTTGTAGTGCAATTCGAACTCACAATCTTCAGCTTTCTTTTTTTTTCTGTCACTCTACCGTTTACTCCACGGGTTCTTCTGTTGGACGAAGTACATTTTACTAGTCTATTTATGTTTCGCAAACAGTTTCTGGAATAAAGGTCTTTATGGAGACTTTAATGCAAAACTGGGAAAGCTTTTTGATCCTATGTAAAGAGCAGATCTATGAAGAAGACTGATTCGCGATTTTTCAGAAGCGTATCATCACCTGAAGAGTATCACAATGTTGTGTAATTTACTGTTCGAGTCGATGACCTATCTGAAGCAAACTGACTGCCAATTTTCAAGATTGTCCATTAGTTTAAACCAAGGGTCAAAACTGATGACGCTTTTCACGGTATTCTTTCTTTACCGAAATAATTCAACTTAGATAATTATTCTTTTCATTCATTATACTCAATACTATGACAAGAAAAGAAAAGAGAAGCAGTATGTCAGCGATCCGAACAAGCACTGTAATTTATTCTTCACGTAGCGTGTTCAAGAAAGGTGTGTGTGAGAGAGAGATAGAGATACAGAGAGACTGAGATAGACAGAAAGAAATATTGCTTGTTGCTTAAGGGAGAGGGAGAGAGAGAGACCTCGCACTAAATAAAAATAGTTCATTTGTACCTTAACGCTTTACAGCATGTGTTGGATCAAACCTCGGACAAACTTGCAGCAAAGTTTGATGCGCCTAGTTTGTAATCACAAATTCGCAGACAAATTTGATGCGCCAAGTTTGTCATCCCAAACTTGTTACAACATTTAAGCACAACTTTATTCGGCAAATTTATCGATGCAGAAGCTTGCGTGCTATCTGGGATGAAGTAAACAGACATTGCTTCAAAACTTGTTAGGAATGGAAGTCACTCTACAAATCACTTGTCATTTTACGGATTATTTCAAAGTATTTCGATCAAGGCGACATACTTTGTAGAGCTCTTATCATTCCCCCGAAGGTGGTCCTCGTTGTCCTGTGTTAACAATCATTGACTTTCAAAAGAGTCCTCACCAAGCGGCGCTATTGCTAAGACCTGCGACAGACTTTGACAGACATGTCTATCTAACCTCTACAAAATGCATACTTTACTTTAATGCCTGATGAGTGAATTAAATCAGTTTCCGGATCACTTCTCAAAGTTTAAGTCTCAACTGTCCGTTCATGACAAGATCTTCTAGCCAGACTTCTTATGTTCAGAGTAAGCTAAAATATTTAAAGCCTACTACTGCATTTCAGTTGATAAATATCAGAATTAGTAGTCCGTGATACATGTGGTCTTAATCGCCTGAGCCAAAGATGCCTAAAGACTATAAATAGAATTTCACAGTCGATGTGGAGCGTAAATGGGGGCAAGAGGTGTCCACGCTTAGCTAGAGGTGTACGAGACGAAATAGCTATGCCGGCTCAGGAATCTTATTTGTAAGCTTGACTGTAATGTCTGATAAACATGACTCATGGCAATCTGGATAATCTTTCTCATGCATAGTTTACGGCGAGTAAGCGAGAAGTTACTGTATCTGAATTTGCAAGTGGGTCTCCTCTGGGTTCCCCAGTTTTCCCACGGGACTCGGAATAACGGAAAATAGGATATCGCGGCCAACAGTAGCAGTGTGCGATCACAATTGTGTTCGCAAATGGGCATCAATCAAGTTTACTTGTCCCGAAACCCTGATTGTCTTAAGGCGCCACTGCCAGGGTCATCACTGTAGTAGCCAATTACTTTCAATAAATGTGTTAAAAAAGACTGAACTTTTGTCTCCTTTATCGCTATATATTGAATATAGAAGGAAAATGAGTGAGTTGGAGTTTAACGAGACACATCGTGAGCAACATGTGCTGTAATAGTGATCGAGAATTAATCCTCAAATCATTAAATGAGAAAGAAATGCTTAAACGCTCTCTCAGACATGGGATAATCCCGACACTTCTGGCATGCATTACTTATACTTGTGGAGCATGAAACTTGCAGAATCTTAAACACGATGTGTATAAAAAGTGTTCTTAAAGTGAACTAGTAATAAGCCCATCTTTTGGAACCCATACAGTAAGGATGAAATACCAAAGTTTAATATTGGTGCTAAAATTTAAAAGAGATACTCACAAACTAACGTTGTATTTAATGGGTACCAAATTTTAGATCTTATTTACAGGAGTCAGGCGATAGTGAATTAACCAAAGATGCTTAATTTTTCTATCGTAAAAATAAGTCATTGAGGAAAGGCACCAGCCAATCCTGTGTGGTATGACGCAATACCGCATGTACAGCTGCAGTTGTGTATGGCGTCACCGAAAGAAGAAAGCGGTTTGTTTCTGAAAGAAGAAAGGATTATTAAATATAATCCGTAATGTTCAAGGAGTTGAATGATATGGAATATGTCGTTTGAACAGATACATATTATAGTAATGATAAGCAGCTCCCAATCCACTTAGGAAGCAAATTGGAATAATAAGGTAAAACGAATAGCAGAAACATGTGCGTTGGGGCAGAAAGGACAATGGAGGTTTTCTGTAGAACAGATTGCTTCAATATTTATTTGTCAACACGCCGATTCGACTAAGCCCCCAGTTTTACAATCGATGGTTAAGCTTCTGGTCAATGCTAAGTTGAGACCAAGTCATATTTTGGCCAATCGGCGTACGCAAAATATGACTTGGCCTCAACTAAGCCCTGATCAGAAGATTAGCCGTCGATTGTAAAACTGGGGGTAAGTATGAAAAGATTTAAAACCGTATTAAAAAGAGTCAACTCAAAAGTAATATAGTAAGTTTAATATTTTAACTTTTTTGCAAGTTTCATCAGTAACAATAAATTTAATAATTTATCTGCGCGCTCTTGAGTATTAAAAATATTGGCCAAATTACTAATATTTTAAATTATTTTCTTTCATATTTATTATAGAACAAAGTTACTGAAAATTTGAATTTGTTTCGGGGCACCATCCGACGAAACACCTGCTGTAGAGCAATTGGTACGGCAAGAAGTGTGTAATGGTTAAGCAATTATTTGTACATGACTTCTGTGACATTTTCCTATAGTTCTGTATGGTAGTAATATTACAAGCAGGTTGTAAGATGGAACATTAAAGGAAAACATACGTTTCCTAACATGTCTTTTCCATTATACCCTCACCTACGTGGTAAGTGTGAAGGAACACTCGTAACTTTAAATGCTTTACTTTTCTACCAGTGTTGCAATATTGCTTTGATGTCCAAATTCTGGCCATTTGTGGCTAAAGTTTGGTGCTTTATAACGAAAGCTTCTTTTTCTTTACTCCCATCCTTTCATTAGAACAAAAATTATGTCTCAATATATGCTTAAGGTGTACTCCTCGCTCACTCTCTCCTACATAAAACTTCTACGCATCGAGCCGCCGTAGCTCAATAGAAGAGCGTTGGCGTAGCATTCGTATAGTTGTAGGTTCGATTCCAGCTGCCGGCCATCCTGATTGCGGATTTTCCAAAGGTTTTCCTCAGTCACACTAGATAAATGCAGAGTTGGCACATTCAACGTAGGCACTGTACGACATCTTCCAGAAGCCATTCCCCTCTCCTATTCCGGCAGAGCCTTAGGTGTCTTAAGACCATAAAGAAAATTTAAAAAAATCTACGCGTTCCCCGCTTAAAGTCATTACGTAACGAAAGTTCTATGTATGTCGCTACATTCTATGTCTGAATTGACGAAGTGCAAATTCGACGTATCATTCTTGAAGGATGGTTCACCATCAGAGTGGTCAAGACAAGACTGCAGATTCGAATCCAGCCAAAGATAAGTGTCACAATTTTCAAGTTTAAATAAAGACGAGAAAATAAGACACAAAATACAGTATATAAAGAATACAATGAAGACCACGTTAAAAAAAAAACTACTGTAAAGAGAAACGTAATTCCATTTATTAACACAATCAATTTCTCTCAGCGAGAGATGGTGCTTTCGTACACCGATTAATGTCGAACGGCATCAATATGGACAAAAATAGCAAAAGTGTTTGGCAGTAAATAACCCATATTGGATAGCAACATTGATCGAAATCGGAACTCATGGGTTATTGATATCGGTTACTGATGTTCTACTGGGGGAAGTTAACAAGATGATACCAACAGGCACTTGATCAGATTTGGGGTGCACGGTTACTTTAAGAAACCGTGCATCTGATTCTGAGTATGTAGTACGGCTTGTTCAAAGAATTGGAAAAGTGGAAATGTCCAGCTCTGCATACGAGAAACCTTTATATTTTCCAACTTTTTAATGAAACTACATAAAATCATAGAAATTCTGCGAAACTTTACTGGGAATTCCTTGCAATGTTTACAAATAATAATAATAATAATAATAGTGTAGGATTAGACGTTAAGAAACCACTTCTTCCCCTTGACCTTGCTGATTCGAGTGGAAGAAATATGGCTATAGAATTGTCTTGAGTTGATCTTACGCTACTAAATGTTATTGAGCCTAAGAGTACATATTTATATGCTGAAAAACAAGATATCAAATACGTACTAATCTGCGCCTTTTTCTAACCTCACAGTATCTAACTTACTTAACCTAACAGAACCTTGAAACTAACTTACAATATCAGTAAACAAGAACAATAACAATTAGGTCATAGAGAATTATCTAATTCATTAAATAATAAATATAAGTAAACTAACCTTAGGCCTACACTGCGAAGTGAAGCCAACCATTCTGACAAAATGTGTAGTATGGATTCCGCGAAACAAATCTTCAAGAAAGTGTGTACAGGGATATTCTTGGCCGACTTGGATATTTTAAGACTTTGTTACCTGAAATGCCTTGAATTCGGAACTATGCAACACGATAATGCTCCCGCACATCGGACCAATAGACTATTTTCCACAACAGAATGTCACATTCTTGATACAATCACCATATTCTCCCGATTTGGTACCAGACGATTATTACCTTTTCCCATCAAAGGAAAATATACTGAAGAACCGAACAAAGTTCAGAATGTTTTGAGGATGCTACGATAGCAACGCTTCAGAAGATCACCAAAATATCCTAGAGGAGTGTTTCCAGTAATGGTACTATTGTGAGGAGAAGTGTGTAACAGAAGAAGTAACGTCATTGAGAGGTGACGCCTAACGTAATCTGGAGTGACTTGATATGTTTGAACTGAAACCGCTTTCTCAGTACTTATTGGCTGTACCTAGTATATTTTTATTTTAAGGTAAATTGTAAAGACAAAAATATTGTAAATTACAAATGTTTTGCTTTGAAACACAAATGATGATAGTAGTAATGATGCCTTTGTTTAGTATTAAAATATTCCTAAACGAGAAAGTCAAATATTTGTGTAGAATTTTATTCATTCGAGGAAGACCATTGATCGTTAATTTAGCGAGTCAGATCAAATATGGTATTCTCCTTTCCTCTCCTCTCCTCTCCTCTCCTTCTCTCTCTCTCTATCTCTGTCTGTCTCTCACACACATACAGAAACGCACATATGTACAACTCCCTTGTCTCCACTTCCTGTGACAGATGCAAACACATGAATAAATTACCTAAATCAAAATGAAACCAAGACCATCATGTATCTGGACGCAAAGCCGATTAGCCAAATAGGTTACATAATGAGTTCTGCTTTATTCTTTTCTTGTAATTCACTGTCACTGACCAACAAGTCAGGTTTTGAACTACGCGTTGTTCAAATAACAATTTGCATAAAATCTCGCTCTTCAAGTCCAGATGGTTTGGTTGCATGTGACATTAAGCTCAGCTGGATACCGCAGTTGTATTACCGGATATGTTTTTATGTTGTTAATGACACATAGATATGCAGAATTGATCTGTGGCTAAACCAGTGATAATAATGCTGTAATGTTGAAAGGCAATGTTCTATTTTCTACGCAATTTACTTGTATTATTGATGTGCGGTGAAAGTTAATGCGTTGTTACCCGTTTGCTCATGTAAAAATAAACAAATGCTGATCACCACAGAACCGAATTAAGCATGTGATTTTCAAGAGATAATTTTTGTCCTTTTTTTCTGTCGCTGGAAAGATAGTACTAGTAAGTTTTGTTCTGCTGTCTGTTTGCCTCGTACGTTGCCAATTAAAAGGTCTGCTTTTATTCAAGGATTATACTACCCGAACTAGTGGTTTAGGGGTCAGGATCGCTGACTTTAGATAGGCACTTGGTAGACAGCCATGTTCGAGCTCCTGTTGCCGGGACTGAACGACAGTAGTCAAGTTGATAGGGCGTTCGGTTGAAACTCAGCAGCTTCTGGGTTTTCAAGGTTTCTCCCTCAGTCACACCAAGCTAATGTTTCAATAGTACATTAAACTTAGATCTTAGCTGATCCCTTCTACAGCATTTCCCCTAACTTATCGCAGTCTGAGCCCTACATGTCTTAAGACCATTGAAAAGATCAAATAAACGGTACAGGAAAAAATGGCGGATGTCTCAGAAATGTGCTTTATAGTAAAATGCATTTTAAAATAACTATTCCATCTAATTTAACTAATTAAAATAACTAATTTATCTAATATTCTAAAAAAAAGCCACTTTTGTGGAATTACTTGTGCTTTTGCATTGTAAGTTTCCTTGTCGCTCTCTCTTATTATTTAGTACGTGTTAGGAGTTACAAGTTGATAGTTAAAAATAATGAATATATTTCTCTTATAGAATTCAACTTGAAACGTCTGCTCGTACACAGCCTGACAAAATACTAAAACTTTATTTCGTTTTACAAGGAAAATGGTGGGACTACACCTAGACAGAATTCCAGGCACTTCCGATGCTTTCTACCAGAGGAACGTTCACCGAGAGACATCATCTATCAGATTCGTGATAAGCCCATGCTGCGTGTGACGCAGACTAGAGGCTCCACTAAAGAGAGTGAAGGGAAACAGATTTCAGATTAGGGTTCACTGTCTTCGGTTTATGCGTCAGTTTTTAAACTTGTGACACTGAAAGCGGCAGGTCCTCTTCATTTTGGTTAACTTTCTACATTTTAAGAATTCAAGCTAGTTTTATTATTGATATGGTATAATGGAAGGCCTAAAGGTATGAAGACATTGCTGGAAGAAGGACACATAGATCAAAAACGCATTTTCGATACACAGCTGGTAAAGATTTAGGTTCAATGTTAACAAAAAGTTTCTGAAATAATATTTATGCCGATGATACCACTATAAAGATCATGGAATCAGGTTGGAAAACTGTTAACTTAGCTAAGAGAATTCAAAGTTAGCAAGAAAATGTATGAACAATTGTGAATGCATGTTATGTGCCCTTCTTCCCGCAATGAAATATGTCCTGGTGGTTAGGTTAAAGAAAGAAAGCATTCTAGGCACAGTATTTTATAATATTTACTAGTGTTTTGAAAATTTTGCTGGAAATTGCGTTTGCAACTCTCAAATATTATAAAGTGAAACTTGGTAGGTAAAGTAATATTGTACACTATTTAACGTTATGAGCGCTCCAACCACCATCATTAGTACAAAAACACTCACGGAAATATTATTATACTAAATTTAAACGTGCTACCTTATGTTTTGTTTTGATCCAATAGCACCAACCCCTGTTATGTATACGTTAATGCCGCGAATGTCAGTTCAGCATTGCGTGTTGGGGGAGCAAATTTAACGTAAATAAAATAGCTACTTCAATATGGCATATAGTCCAGGCGTCAGGTAGTTTTGCCTCTGAAAAAGTGAGGAAGTTTTAATTTTTTTATGAACTTGTGCATTTTAATGTCCTTGATAACATACTAAATTTGCACCCCCCTACCTTTGCCGCTCGAGCCGCCATATTACCAAAATGGGGGCTAACAACAGCTTTTTTTTTCTCGAAATATCTCGATTCCAGTGGATCCTACGGCAAAAGTATCTATTTTATTATCAAAAGACGAGAAAATTTGCTACAAATTATGTCATACACATTTTTCTTGTAAACCTAATGGTTTTCGCACAACATCCGACTGAACTCTGGTATATTTGTAAGTTAGTTAGCACAGTCGCTTTGTACAGAGTTGAACGAGGTCGAAACTGTTGATATCCCCAACTGCACTTCATTGTCCCTTCACTCTTTTTTTTTGTGTGTTTCCCTTCACTTCCTGCGTCTGAGTGGACTTTTCCTCTAGTTTGAAATGACTCAGGAGCTGACCATGTCTCCCATCCCGAAGGCACTCATAACAATAATAAACTTTTTTTTGTTCTTTCATGCCAGTGGACATACTCATTATGCAAAATCTTACCATCTATATTTGCAAAATATACTTCGTTTGGAAAGCAAAATGACTCCTAAGAAGTATGATCAGTTCGCAACAAAAGGTTTCTTCACCGTCAGGCGCTCCGACAAGTTTTGGTCTGGGATTTGGTCCGACATTGAATGAACACTCATGTGGACAATGAAGAGCATCCCTTCTCCTACCCTATCCCAGTCTGAGCCATAGATGCCTAAAGACCGTAATTGAATCCAATTCAACACAAGTGGATCAAATCTGAGGATGATGACTAGCTGAGTTTTCTACTTTGATCTGCTGTCAAGCACAATGGCGTGTAAATAGTACTAGGATGCAAATTTATAAATCGTACGGGCATTATGTACATCGATTCACACTTTTCATAGTTACTAATAAGATTGTTCATGAAGCAATTCTATCCAGCTTGCTTGTTTAATACAACAAGCCACATCAAATTAAACAGTGAGTAGCTTCTTGAGGTTTCCGACAGTTTTTGAGTTCATTGAAATCCTCAAGCACATTATTAAGGCTTTTCCACTTTTCTTTGGGTTCTAACGCAAACGAATACCTTGAAGATTAAAATAACCAATTTGAGTTCGTTGAACCTTCACCTGAGTGTTAGTACTGATACTAACTGTACTACATTGGATCCCCTCCATAGCATGGAACGTACTTAAATTATACAGCTTGCGGATATTTACATCTGCGTTGTCAAACGCACGCTGAAGAAACCTTTCACTATTAATTTTTGACAGTCCTGCACTGATGAGAGAGGTCATGTAAACATAAGTTTTATGGTATGATGCGCAGACTCCAATGGACGATAATAGGTTGAATAGATATTTTGACCCATATAATCGGTGAAAGGTTAATAACAGACATTTTTGCATGGGTGACAGGAATAATCTTGGTCTTACAGTTGATATTATAGCATGGTTTATTACATTGCACTTCCTGTTAACTTTCTGTGATTCAGAAGCATTCTTCTTTGTTGTTACTCCATCCATAAAGACTTACAATGGATTTTGCCCGTCAGACTGAGTCAGACATCAATGAAAACTGGGTATATACTTCTGTCGTAAGCCATCGGTTTGATGTCGGATGCAGCTATTACTATCCTTAACCACTCAGTAGCAGAGTTAGTTTTCCTGTCATTATGTCACTGATACATAATTTTATGAACAGTGTCCGATAAACAGAGTACATTTTTCCTTCCAGAAACATTTGAAAAAATTATCCGATCCTTAAAATGTTATTAAAGATGTTTTTGTCTGTATATGACAGCCATCCTCTTGACCAGATACACGTTTCATAATATAATTTAATTCATTCAGAATGTACTGACATTGTCACCGTTTTATATATTCTTACATAACATAGAAAATAACTTCCCAGTTTTTGTTGTGGTCGACCCACGAGTTCCCTAATTGGTTTAGTTCTTGAAAAGTCTTTGGAACACTTTCCATGGTACTGTACTTCTGGCACTACAAGACTACTCAAAATAAGAAGTCTAACCCGTATCTTTTCACACCAATTATCATTTCGTAAGTCAAATTTCTTGATAAGGTTTTATCTTATTTCTAAAGCCCCAATAGTATTAAAACATTTCCTGTCCTCTGATGGGCCCAACACTGAATTCTTTTCCACAAATGAAGCAGTTTCGTTTTAGAACGAACGTTCCTTCTGAGGTCCTTAAACAAGTTGAAGATATTGAACGA
>JAGDQP010008240.1:43157-63812 GCA_022664845.1 Lepisma saccharinum
ATGTTGCGTTTGTGTGTTTCTTTTCCTAAGTATAATTATCTGCTATGTGTTATTATGTTGTTATATTATTAAGTGTAATATATCGCCTTAGAAAAACGCATCAGAAGCGAAATCCATATCATAGTAGGAAATTGAAATTGAAAACACGTCACATTAAAGCAATATGAACTAAATAAAATATTTGTTGAAATATGATTTAAAATTCAAGCTGTTTTCAACGTGCAAATGAAAACATGATAAATGTCGTTAATTTCATTCTATTAGCTTTTAAGTACAATTTTTATTTAATTACCTTGGAAAGGCACATATGAAGCGTAATTTAAGGAACAATTATCATATTCAGCCGTTTTCTATCCACTACTGGATAAAGGCATCCCCCTTTTCTTTCCACGTATCTCGCTCAGCTGCAATCCTCATGAATGTAGCTCCGAAAAACGTTTAATTTCATCTAACCATCTTGCATTTGGACGTCGTCTCGGTCGTGTTTTTCCCTCTGGTAATCCAATGTAATACATTAGTCGTCCATAGTTGTTCTTACCATGCATCTCATAATTCTTTCTGTAAGTCTTTATCTTTGGGTCGTTTGCGCATTCAATGTCCAAGTTTCACAGCCGTATATCATCACAGGTAAGAGACATTGCTTATAAACTTTACTCTTGGGACACATTGGTAGTTTTCTTTTGAAAATAAAATGTGTTCTTTCAAACGAGCTCCACGACATTTGCATTTTCTGTTTATTTCATCCATCAACTTAGCATACGTTGATTTGAGCTGCTCTGAGTAAACATACTCATTAACTATGCCTATTGTCTCTCCGTGAATCAATATTTCCATCTTTGCAGCATGCTGATTGTACATTACTTTTATTTTACTTAAATTCATTTTAAGACTTATTTTCGAGTTTCGGTGGGCGTTCTGACCGGTAGGAACTCTGGCCATTTCTGAATTTGCGTGTTTTGTCGTTCTGGTGGGCGATCTGACCGTTTCTGTGGGTGTTCTGGCCATTTTCAGAAGTGGGCGATCTGACCGTTTCTGTGAGCGTTCTGACCATTTTCAGAAGAGGGCGATCTGACCAGTGGGCGTCTGACGTAGACCCAACGTTGTTACCATTTTTACGAGT
Organism: Lepisma saccharinum; assembly: GCA_022664845.1. Taxonomy (NCBI): domain Eukaryota; kingdom Metazoa; phylum Arthropoda; class Insecta; order Zygentoma; family Lepismatidae; genus Lepisma; species Lepisma saccharinum. The sequence goes on from JAGDQP010008240.1 coordinate 44,278, forward strand.
GGGCGTTCTGACCGGTGGGCGCTCTGACATTTCTGGATTTGCGTGTTTAGCTGTTTCTGTGGGCGATCTGACCAGTGGGCGTTCTGACATAGACCCAATTTAGCAAGTGTAGGATCACCAAATATCTTCATCCAGCTTGATCGCGGTTATCATGTTACTATAAAGCGTCATAACAAACATGTTGACAGAAACCGTCGCATGCTCTCTCTTCTGATTGACAGTATTAAATTTTGCGGAGCGTTTGAACTATGACTCTGAAGACTCCGATAATCCGGGTGTTTTTCTTTGTTTAATGGATTTTGTAAAGCCTCTTGATTCGGCAATGAAAGAACATTTGGACAAAGCATCCGTATTTAAGGCAGGGCTGCCACCTTTTGATGAGCAAATTATGGGATATTCGGCGAAAAATACGGGATAATGCCAAAAAACACGGGACAAATCTGAAAAACCTAAAATGAAAGTAGCTAGTTTGTCTCTTTACTACCATAAAATAGATTAGAAGTTTATTCGTCTGTGTAGTACCTGTGATTCATAAGACTCGTCAGTGTCTTTATACACGAGAAATGGTATAGTAATTTTAAAAACTGTAAATTAACATCACTATAAATTATTAGAAAATGAATCATTACTGAAATAATTGTTGACAGCATAATAACCCTTATTTGCCTACAATCTGAATAGCTCAGATTTAAATTTATTAATATTTTCAATTCTTTTAAGATAATCAGTAGTTCATTGTACAGGGTGGCCACAAATTGACATTACCCCTAACAAACGCAAAGATAATGAACAGCCTTACTATGTATGATCCTATATTTACCATATAATATACATTCCTGAGCTTCAGCTGTGATAGAACCCATTAATGATCCAAAGAATTAGTCTGTGCACCGTCATTCTCATGGCAAAGGACAATATACCACCAGGTTCTGCAAGAAATTTTGCGGAGCATTGCTGGTGTAACTTGAGTGAAATCTTGTCGCACAGCATCTTTCAGTTCGTCAGTGGTACCGTAACGTTACTGTTCCACAAAAACCCTTTATGAATCCCAATAACGCAATATCACAGGAGGTAAAGTGGAGCCCATGAATGTGGAGCTACGAGCACAGGTGACCCAGGACCAATCCACTGTCCAGGAAACATCACATCAAGAAATTCGCGTTCTGTTATGACATAATGGGCAGGTGTCATTGTGCTGAAACTAACATGAGTCCTTAATGCTGTACTTCTCCAGGAGGGGGACAAATGAGTTCCTCAACATGTCCAGGTACCGATGTTGATTCACAGCACCCTCGAAGAAGTACGGGCCAATCTCGCGTTGTTCAATGGTGTAACTGGTTGCAGTGTTCGATTTGTGCAATTTCCAGAGAGGGAGAAGAATTAGTGATATATGTATTATACGGTATTTCGGGAATGACCACATCCCAAGTTAGAGGCATATCTGTAGAAATTACCAGAGAAAATTTTTGCCTGCCGAAAGGGGGATAATCCCAACCATCCCCTGCTACAAATCGAACACTAACTGGTTGTATCAGCCATATTGGTTACTTCTTTAACGGAAATGCAATGGAACATAACAAAAAGAGTATGAATATCATAATCAGTACCTATAAGTGCATAATATATACTTTTTCAACAATTTACATAGGGGTAATGGGACTTTGTGTTCACCCTGTATAATGGAATCTGGTACACCATAGAATAAGTAATTTTTTTCTGACAAAATGGTTCTATTTTGCATTGTATGATAATTGTAAATATTTACTGTACAAGTTAATAAGTGACATTTTTTCGTTGTAAATATTTCAATGTTATAAATATATAGGCCTAGGCATGTGTTAGAATATTTCGAGAATTAAACAGATCATCGCATGATGACCTGGGACTTATGTTAAAAAAAAAATCTGAATTTTCTTTCGTATACGAAAATTATTTACATGAAGAGCATACTTCTACGTAATATAATGAGAGCAGAGTTTGTCAAGAAACTGTACCTTGTAATCTATTAATGATGAATCAGACACTATTCATTTTTATGTAGATTTCGAAGAAAATATACCTATTGAGATCGGTACGATATGAAAGTGTATTTATTTATATATATATATATATATATATATATATATATATATATATATATATATATATATATATATTAACACGCTACCGGCCATAATTTTGAAGATATTTAAACCAAATTTTTATATGTTGTTTCTAGGCTTAATAGCTCGGTTAAGTTCGTTAATGAGCAAAATCGGTCGCTATCTTGGATCCAAAATGGCCGCCGAACCCATTGTTGTATAGAATACACAGCCTAAACCGCTGGGGCTATTGAAATCAAATTTGGCATAAAGGTACAACATCACTTTTTGATTATGAAAATGTTACCTAATGAGTTCAAAGACGCCATCTTGGATCCAACATGGCGGACCTAAAATCCATTTTCCACACCGTTTGAGCTAGAGATACGAAATTTGGCATAAAGGTGCATTATGACGAGTAGCTTAGGGAAATATCACAACATTTGGGAAAAGTCGCCATCTTGGATCCAAAATGACCGCCCAAAATCCCATTTTGCACACCGTTTGAGCTGGATAAATGAAATTTTACTTGAAGTTGTACTATCACAAGTAGGTCACGACAAAATAAGAAAACTTTCAAAAAGTCGTCAACTTGGATCCAAAATGGCAGCCCCAAAAACCCAATTTCCAAATCATTGAAGGTAGAGACACGAAATTTTCAATGAAGGTGTATGACCAAGACTAGGTTACAATTATTGGGGCAAATCTTCCCTTTGGGGGCGCAGCCAACCGTGGGAGGGTGAAGATGTACTCCGTGGTGGTGTAGTGCTGCAGGTAGATTTTGGTTAAGATAAAGGAGGCGCATCCTCTCAAAAGCACTGAAGTTGAGGGGCGAGCCCCGGCTACCAGCGAAATTTCGAAATCTACCTCAGCCTGTAGGCCTACAAAAAGTAATTTTTTTAAGTTCAAGAATGTGATCCCAATTTAACTTTTCGTTTATAGTTACGCTTAAGAATTTATTTTTAGAAGTGTGTTCCAGATCTCAAGAATTTACTATTATGGCTAGAAACGTAAACGGTCGGTGAGAAAGATGAAAATAAATATAGTATTTTCAGAGCCATTTCCTATTAATCTTGCAATAATTGATTTTAAGTTACTTTCTGCTTGCTGATGAGTGTTTCCAGTTACTAAAACACGCATTGACTCAACGGTTAGAGTGCTCACCTCTGGTGCCTGGGGTCGTCAGTTCAAACCCTGCTCGTGCCATGTTGACTTCGTTATGGACAAACACCGTGTGCGTGGGTTTTCTCGAGGTTCTCACGTTTACTCCCACTTCCTTCATTTCACCAATCATCCCACCATTATCCATCTAGCCTGAGCCAAAGTTGTCTAAAGGTATTAAAAATTAAATTCAAATCAGCAGATATGTACTACCTGATTTCTATTGCTCAAGTACGATAAAAAAACAATTATATTACACATCTCTGATACGATGCTGATATAGTTTTGTTATTAAAGTTAAATGATGCACATTGTCAAATGCCTAAGAGAAAACACATCTATGGCATGATGACTCTTATTTAAAGTATCTGAATCTTTTGTTAATAAAATCAAAACAGGGCTGTTTCATTTTTTTTTTTTCTTCTGAAAACCATGTTGGCAAATGGATTTCAACCTGTGTGTAAATAGAAAGTTATTTAAACTTGCCAACATCGCGTATTAATATATTTTTGAAAGTATTGATAAACAGAAATTGGACGATAATTTTGTCTGTCTGTAATATTCCCTTTGTCGTGTAGAAGAATAACCTTAGCAGTTGTTAGCCTGTTTGCTAAAACACATGACTCAAAAGGGCTATTTATAAGATAGCAAAGCTGGTCTGCAATAAGTGCGTACACCTTTTAATAACAAGAGATGGAATTTCATCCAGAGCTGTTGAGTTAATATTGGTCAGCTTCTGAATATGGGTGTATAACTCTTTGTATGTAACTGGAGCTAGAAACAAATTTTGCTCCAATGAGGTTTGCTCAATTAGATACCTGATTCCATATAGCGGAGTAGCGGTGTTCGAAGACCATGACTACCCGCACAATTTAAAAACCCCTGCTCACACTCCAAAAATACTGCCTAGAGGAAATTTATATTTCAACTTTCTAATCACAGTTGGCATACATATCTGTTATTAACAAAAACAAACAGAAGGCACGAGTATTATACGCCGTCATATTGAGGCCTGGGGGGAGGATAGAAGTGCCGTATCTAGGAGTAGGCAAAAGGGGCCAAGCTCCCCGGGCGGCACGTTTAGAGGGCGGCAAAAAGCTCCTAAAATGGAAGTAAAATCGCCTATTAAACTGAAACTGACCTAAACGCGTTCAAAATTTCAATACCAGCGCGCTAAGACATGTTTTATATTATTTCATACAACCTGTACCTTCATCTTGAAAATTCAAAACCGCGATTCAAGTCAGATAGACAGGTCTAGTGCCTTACTGGAGTTAGTAACAACGATGCCACGACAGGCTCCAGAGATAGCAAAAGTACACTACGTGATGCGAGACAATGTTATGGCGTCGCATCGGCCGGTCGTGTTGTTTGGCTAAAAAAACGATGGAAAGGGCGATTGGAAGGGTGGTAAAATTTAACTTTGCCTCGCATATGGAAATGTCTAGACCCGGCACTGGAGGACAGAGTCTGCTCGCCAGTCTGCATAGTAGACAGTTGGAAAAGAGTCCATAGCGGTTTATTTGTTAAAATTATTAAAGTTGAATATCTGCGTGTGAATTTACTTCTCATAATACGTGACAATCACTCGTAATACGTGACTGCTAATCTTTGCCCAAAATACGGGACAGGTGGCAACCCTAATTTAAGTATACCTCTGCAACCTTGCAAAATGAGTTACTCAATTGTATGTTGCAAGTTTGCCGTGAACAAATCGCAGAGGAAATAAAAATTGCCGAGTCTCTTGCGGTCCAAGCGGATGAAACAACAGAGATTTGGGCGTTTTATGAATTTGTCAGCAAAGATGCGGAGACAATAAGTATTGACTTGTTGTCGAAGTTGCGTGAACACTTACAGAACAAACCTAACAAACTAATTGCCGAAAGTTATAACGGAGTATCAGTGATTATCGGACGAATTAATGGTGTGCAAGCCATAATCCGACGTCAATATCCCTACACACAATTCTTGCACTATTATGCACACCAACTAATCTTGGTCGTTGAGGAAGCTGCGTCCTACAATTATGTTGTCAGAGAAATTTTCGCGAATTTTTCTGTCATACCACACTTTTTCTCTCGTGAATCTAAATTGTGGGACACATTGAGCCTTAGGTGCCTAAAGGCTATGTCGACTCAAAGGTCGTGGATTCTAATTCCTCCTGAGGCATGGATGTATGTGAATTTTAACTAGGCTTATAGGCTAAATCGTGACAGTCGCGGTCAAAAGGTACTGGACTGACCCATACAAAATAAAGTTTATTCTATCCCTAACGGCCATAATTAAAATTTAAATGCAAATTGCGGGCAAAACATCCCAAACTCAGAGTACAAACTATCATCAAACTTCCTGTCGAGAAATGCCGCAATTCGAAGCATTTTGTAAGATGTTGTGCAGAGGAAGATTCACAGAAATTCTGCCATTAACTACTACATCCAGCTGGTCAAAGTAATAAACAGGGTGAGAGTGAGAGCAATTTTTGAGCGATTAAAAAAGGTTTATTATACAGAAAGCAACTATTTTGTTTATAACACAATGGTGTTCTATTATCCAACGTACGGCCACGGTGGCTTAGTTGGTAGAGCGCTCACCTCTGGTGCTAGGGTTCGTCGGATAGATCCCCGCTGATGCCATGTGGGATTTGTGGTGGACAAACACCGTGTGCCTGGGTTTTGTCGAGGTGCTCCCGTTTCCTCCCACTTTCTTCATTCCACTAATTCATCCCATCATTATCCACACGACGTGAGCCATAGTTGCCTAAAGGCTTTAAAAAATTCAATTTAATTAAATCCACAAATTGTAACAGAAAACGGCTATTTTATCTCCAGCGTAAGATGTTTTATTAATTATCATACTTTGTAACAAACAAGGATTCATGCAAGTGTTTTTCGTTGCATTCACTTTAATGATGCTTATAACAATACAAATTACATTACCAAGAGCAAAATCAACTGAGTCCACTTACCAGTTATAGTATTGACGGTGATGCTGAAGGGATAAAATTGCGGATGATGAATAAATTTGTTGATTAAAATATTACCCCTCGTTTTCGTTATTCTGACGTATTTTTTAAAAGTGATTCTAACGTACGTATTCATTATGTAAGTCGGCAAATTTTGAATTTGCTTTCTTGAAAATTCTGCAAAATCGACTATGTTGCATTTTCCCGTGTACCCTTCAAATGTTATATAAATCTCGTATATTAATTAACGTATCCTGAATATGTAAAAGTTATTATAACGATTTAATCACAGCATGATAATTTACTTTTGCGAGAAGGCCTTGAAATATTGACTACATGTTGACCTTGCGTACATTTAACTTTCAATGTTTAGTTGTTTCGTTGAGCAAATGGTGGTTTGCCAAATCAACTTGTGCTTTATGTGTTTGTGACATGGACATTAAGCTATGTTGTGAGTGTTGGAATATGGTCAAAATCAGTGGCATTTCAGCAAGATTATGTTATACGAACGAGCGTTAGTATGTATTAGAATTCTATGTTAATCTGGGTTCAACATATATTTTAATAATAAAATGAGCAGTTGTTTTAAAGTCGATCTTTTTTTCTGAAGCTTTAAATCTACTTGAGACAAAAATTAGAACATTAAAATTTGAGAATTAATTAATGAAAATTGTCAATTGTTTCATACGTACCTCATAAGTGTTATGTATTTAATATTTGATAGTAAATAAATGTTAAATAATTTACTTAGCTGTAGCTGCTAAAAGGAAAAATAAATAACGAAAGTTGCATTTTCAGTGCATTAGACACAGCTTTATGTCTCGCAGGGTTTAAAATGAAGAGCAAATAAATGGTAATAAAAGTTTAAAAAGTGAAAGTTAGACCAAAGCTGGTTGTTGACACATGGGGATTGAGAACTTTAGTAACGCGAACATTCTATCATCATTTATTCATTCTGTTAGACGATAAGAGCTTGTTTTGTTGTTGTAGAATCTGTTAAATCAATACTAAACTTTGTAAATTCTTCGTCTGTAGAGACCTAAGAATCAGAAAGTAGAGCAAGGAAACATTAATTTTTAAAATATTTTGTTTAAATGCTACTTTTGTTTGTTATTTGCAAGTTTACAATATTTTTATTAATGACAACATTTTGACGTAATATCGATAAATTTAAAACGAAGATAAGTACTTAATCCTTTTACCGTAGATTACTAAACTAGTCTGTACCAAACATTATTTCTATACCGTAGTCTGAAAGACTACTTTAGAAAAAAAAATCATTTTTTATGTATAATAACTTATTTTAATTAATTTAACTTAAAAATATAAACTTTAAAGCAAAATTAAAAGAGTTTTCAATGACATATCTAGCTTACTTGACACTTACAGCAGGTACTCGCTTGATGGTCCCAACACATGTCTTCAGCATTAGTCTCGTAGTCTGTCAGACGACGCCTTCGTTGACTATACTACGTAAGCAAAGTTGGAAGTAACGCAAACACTAAACCGCGACGTGAATTAAAATGAAAAAAGAAAAAAGATTGCCTATCCACGCACTGAAAGTACACAGAGTATGAGAGGCGTGGACCTGGTGGAAGGGGGTGGGGGAGATTTCAGCGCTAGTCGCGTATTCTGTCAGACTACGGTTTAGTAATATGGGGTTAACATTCAACAACTCTAAAACTATTTAAAATTTCTATATTTAAAGATATGCAATGTGATATTTTTTCCAAGAATTTCTGGAAAAAGCTAGGCAGCCTATAAATTTACAGTAATTTGACTAATGAAAAAATAATTTAAAAAAATTAAAGCCATGCTTATCTTAAACAAGTCGCACTAAAAAGTAAAACATAATAATTTGATTTATGCATTACTACGAAAACGAAATGCATGTGGCGCTCTCTCATGTCCAGTCACTTTCTAAATTATTGAACTGATGTGCTCCATGCTTTTTTTTTAATCATGCATAAACCAAATTATTTTATACATTCTTAGTACTATCATCTGGGGTGACTTCAGACACTTTTTTAAGTTTCTTTAAATTGACAGGAATAATATGAATAGTAGTGCAACCAAAAAAAAAATATATTTTAAAATACCTATAACTTACGTATGCGTTTGCATACTACAGAAAGCGTAGGGGAGATCGGGGCACATTGTCACCATTTTCACATTTTGTTTGTGACGCTCACGTAAGACCAAACATGATAATTTTTAGTATGCACATACTTGGATATCTTGTGCAAAACATATATTCCTCTGTCCAGTGTAACTCGTCCTGAACTGGACTTATGAATTATTTTTTATGATCAATGCAGTTGTGATAACGTACGCATATGCGGGTAATATATGGGGCAAATTGTCACATGTTATTCTAGGGCCAGTGTCCAGAAATAGGTAGATATTATTAATGCAACTATTAGTATTGCAAAGAAGACTGTAAATGTTACCAGCATGAAATACTTAGCGTCTGAAAGAGATTTAAAACATAATTAAATGAAAGGGTAAATTATGCTACTTAAACAGGGAAGAAAGTAGGAGGACCTGTATATTTTTTCATCACAAAAGATTTAGTGTTACATCAAGCTTTGTCGGGAAACCAAAAATGCCATGACAATAACAGTAGCTCACGGAGTTGCTAAATAATCAAAACTTCAAACGGAAAGGTCATAAAAAAAATTGCAAAAATATCAAAAGATAGCCTACATCTCCAATAGGCCTACACAAAATTTGCCAATGGCATTTAGGTCCGAGTGTGCTTCTGATTGTAGTTTATAAATTGCAAAAGAATTCCTATGATAGGACTACTGTATAGCTGCAAGAGGAGTAAATATTATGACAAAGTTTAGTTGAGTTCTATCAGTACGCATCTCAAACTGATTTTAAAATGTTTATCCTTTTGCTTCTACAATGTACCATACCTAGAGGTCATCGTCAGAGTCACAGTTAATACACACGCAAAACAAGTTCTTCGTACCGCACTTTTCGTGGGCCCATCCCTTACATCGAATACAGAATCCACTTCTCGCTACCTGCACTTGCACTCTATGGATCCCCACAAACTAAACACAGTGTGTCGTCGTCCTCTGAGGAAGAATTGTAATCTTCTTTGGACATTCGTTGATATTGTGTTTTAGGTGGAGATGTTTTCTGCTCAAGATTCAATCTTTTCTTTGCAGGGTTTTTGCCTGTGACCTTGTTTATTCTGAAATTCGCAATTCTGTTTCTTTCTGGAGTATCAGTGAGAATGCATGACTTGCAATGTCTTCTGATGTTGTTGGTTTTCCGTGGTCTGATATGTTCGGGAAGGGTCTGATATGTTCAGAGGTGAGTTCGGACGCTGCTTCAGACGATGTTGATGCTACCACTTCGGTAGGTGAGGCTGATGTTCTTGTTGTGGATGTTGATGCTATTCCTACTTCAGATAGTGGTGATCTTCCTGGCTCATCATTTGCTTGTGATGTGCCTAAAGTGGAATTTGATGTACTTGCTTCCTGCTTTTTCGATTGTGAACTCGTGCAGTATCGGTCTGTAATATAACCTGGCATGAAATCCTCTTCAGTGAATATGTCCGAATTTGACGGGTATATGCCAGTAATACGTAAACCAGTCGTAATATTTCGGGGAATGGTTGCCATTGGCAAAGCAGTGGCAACAATCTCTGCTACGTTGTAAATTGTGATCGTTTTTCCAGGGTTACTTTTCAACCAATTCTCGTATGCTGTGTTGATGAATTTCTTGAGAGGCCCTAACAGTGACCTATCTAATGGCTGCAGTTTGTGTGAACAGTGCGGTGGGAATGAGAGAATCACAACACCGATTTCTCTAGCGTAATCCAAACCTTCAATAGACAGATGAAACCCGTGGTTGTCTACAAGCAGTAGCACTGGAGACTCCTTACAGCATTTAACGTTTGCAACAAAATGCTTTAAAAACTGTACAACATTTTCTTCCTTCATCCATCGGGATAGGTTTGCAAGTCCATCGCTGCCCGGTGGGCCTCCCCTGATAAAATGGTCTTTGTAGTAAACTCTGGGTAAAACGAAAAATAGGGACACCGTGTTTCCCGTTGCGGACACAGCAACTACTAGAGTCACTAAACTTCCTCTTTCAGCTGGCGTAATAGATCCTACCTGTTTGAAACCTTATGAGCAACAACACGGTTTGGACGTTGCACTGTTGAGATTCCCGTCTCATTCATATTATAAATATCTGCGGGACGAAACTTGTAACGTTCCAATAGAAGCTTTACATTGTTGAAGAATGCTTCGACGTTTGTTTTGTTGAAGCTGGTTGCGCGTGCAAGGCTAGTTGCTTGGGAAGTTCTTATAGCAAGATCACCATGTCTTTTCAGAAATCCCGAAAACCAGTCTGGGCCAGCAATGGCCTTTTTCGTTCCACGACTCCGAGCACTTCTTTCCTAGCTCTTTTGCATACTTCTAAGCCAAATCGCGAACTTTTTTTGCAGTGGGTCCAAAGTATATGTCCGAAGCTTGTTTTAGGTATGCTACTAGTAACTCTTCCTCGTGTTCCGAAAATATTCTGTTACATATTGAGTAACCCATTGTAAATTAGCATTGGCCGGACTGTAGTTCACTATATATAACACGTGCACAAAATCTTGCCAATGTTCTGTAGTGGACATGAAATTCTTTAGCAGCTTTACGTATTGATATGGGGTTGTCCTTTCTTTTCACGGCTCTTGCTGCAGCCAGTAGGTCTTCCATTGGTGGTGATTTCCTCTCATTTTTCCTCTTGTATATTCTCACCATCTGCGAAACAGAGAAAACCCTTTACTCAAAAAGAGGAATACATTGTTTGTATCATACATAACACATAGTGGGGCACATTGTCACAGTGACAACATGCCCCGTCTTATTTGTGACAATTTGCCCCACGCATCACCATTCATCTTTTTACCAAATATCTGTATCAATCGACAAGATTAGGCGCATTCAGAGTAGCACATTATGACGCTCTATTTATAACCTACATAACAAATACAAAAATACTTCCCGCTTTCACGAACACACAATACAGTAATTCCAGGACTCGCAAAATTTACACTCCATCACTGACAACAGACAAAGCTCAACTGACGCAGCACCGTTGTTCCAGCGCACCTCCGAACGAGTACAATTAGTAGTGACATCTAGTAGGTAAACAAGAAAGCAGGACCGGCGAGCTAAAGCGTACGCTTTTTTTTCAGAATTGCTACTGTGACAACGCTCCCCTTGTGATAATGTGCCCCGGTCTCCCCTACACATTATTTAAAAAAATATTTAAAAAATAATAAACAATGTCCGAAGTCGACTTATAATGCAGGGCGAATTCGGACACAAGGAGTTTTCCGTTCATTACGATGTATATTTTGTAACAGAGGTGACACCCCCATAAAAAAAACTATATTGCTGCAAGTCACAAAATTAAACAATAATTAAACAAAGAAAATGTTTGCATCCATTCGAGTCCGGGGCAATTATTCTTGAACCGATTTTCGGTTCTGCCAATTCTATCCAGGTAGGTCTTAACTAAGAGCTCCAGATCTGTTGTTCTAAATAGGAAAACTCATTCAGCACATTTCAAAAGCCCGAGTACAACACTTCTTTCCTCCTTAATAATTTATCTTTTATAGAAATTATTATAATGCTTATAGTGCTTAACCAATAGGAAAAAACACGCTTATGAGGATATGCCGATTAATTGTATATTTAGTGTGAAATAAAAGTTATTATCTGTCTCATAAAATATGTTTGTACTCTTTAGGTTTTGTGTACATTGTTGTACTTACGAACATTAAGCATTCAACGACAAAATCAACTGTATTTTCTATAGTCTAGTGCTTAGAGGGTTGGACTCATGTCCGCGTGATCCCGGGTTCAATTCCCGGCTGGAGTCCCACTTTTCGGCGTCCAAGCAGCGTCGTGAGAAAAACTGGGGAGTCACGTGAATAAAGACGTGAGGGCCAGTAGGTCTAGTAAGCCCCTAATACGCCTGTTCGTGGCTATTTGGCGCGCAGCGTTCACCACACTGCCGTCACTCTGGTGGACGCAGTTCCAAAAAGCGCGGACAGATGACGTTGGGGCAGGCTCAGGACCTTTCGATCTGTAACGCCGGTGGTTATTATAATAAAACAATTTGGGAAAGCAAAATTTATCCGAAAATACACCTAGTAAAATTGACACGCCTGCTCGAAGTTACAAAATAATGTTATCGAAACGTTTGCAATATTTTTTTTTATATAATACTACAGTTGCATTGTCGGTAGGGTTACCATACGTACTTTACATACCATACGTATTTTGTACGGACAGTTCGTATTTTAAAGTCTCTCTCCGTGTCCGTACCGTAATTTTCACAAATTAACTAAATGTCCGTACTTTTGACTTAGCCAGTTGTTGATTGTTAATTATTTTAAACCCATGTTTCCACAAATATATATCACGTCATTTATAAAGACTTTCGTGTTACACACAAATACAGATTGTTTCTACAGCATTAAACTGTAGAAGAGCCTAGTATTTGTTATCGCCTGACAATGTTTTACAAACACAAATGTACTGAAACGTAATGACGAGAGAATACCCTACGACTTTAACAATAGAGAAGATAAAAATGTAAAAAAATTATATACGATTAGAAAGTAACCAAAAAAAGCTTCTTGCCGTTTTTGATACAAACAGTAAAGTACACAGAAAATGTCACTCACTTTAGTCCTCAAAGTAATTTCCATCTGCATTCCAGCATATTTTGGCAACGTTCCTGCAGCTGGGGGATGCACTAGCGAGGATCTCACATTCAAAGAAGGCTGTGAGTGCATGCTGCAAGTCTACCCCATTGGCGAAGGATTTCCCACGAAGTTGGTTCTCTAAGAAATGGAAGAGGTGATAATTTGTTGGCGCAAGGTCCGGAAAGTGCGGTTGATGTCACAGTTTCCCAGGAAAGTCGCTGTATATTATCTCTGTCCAGCCGCGTCACATTGTCGGGAAGGTACAGTGAACCCTTGCGATTCACTAATGTTAGTTCCGTCTGCTGTACTGCCTGTTCCACATGTTCCAACTGTTGCGAGTACAGAGATGCATTGATGGTTTAGTCCGGTGGTAGCAGATTGTCGTGCACCACTTGGCAACTAGTCCACCAGATGTAGAGCATAATCTTTGGTGGGTATAGAGGTGGTCGGTCTTGTGGTGTTGAGGCTCAGGATCCCATGGTGACAGCCAATGTTTCGCACGCTTGGAAGTAGTCTCATACAGGACTCACTTTCCCTCACAGGTGGGCACATGTGTTTCAGTGCTCATAAAACAATGACAAACAGGCTGTCACTAGGGGTGTTCCAGAAACCGGTTAACCTGTATCGGTTCGGTTTGTAGTTTAAACCAAATCAGTCGGTTTGGATTTCAAACTGGTTCGGTTTGGGAACGGTTCGGTTCGGTTTTGTAACGGTTCGGTTTGGGAACAGTTCGATTTGTAGAATGGTTCGGTTCGGTTTAAGAACTATTGGGCCCTGTTTGAGGACTGTTTTGTTCGGTTTCAGTTCAATTTTCGAAATCAATGGAAATGCATTTTGCGTTATTAGGAACCGTCCACCCAGAGATTATAATGGAGCTGTAATGTTATGTTTTTCGGTATAATTTTATTCAGTTGTAAAATTATTTCGATTGAGGGTTCATACTGTGTGGGTACTTACAATGATGCTGTTGAAATTGGAATAAAACTCTTAATATCAGTTGGAAGGCAACTTTACGGCATGGGCGGATGTACGAGAGATACCCTGGAAGGGGGGATTACTTGAAGGATGGATGCTATTCCAGGGGAAGCTACTTTTAGAATGAAATATTAAACTCATCTTAGGGGCTTTCCAGAAACGGTTAACCTGTTTCGGTTCGGTTTGTAGTATAAACCGAATCAGTTGGTTTCGACTTCAAACCGGTTCGGTTCGGTTTGGGAAAGGTTCGGTTCGGTTTGGAAACGGTTCGGTTTCGGTAACCGTTCCAAACCTGTTCAAGTGGCAAACCGAAACCGCGGTTTACGTTTTCAGGAACCGTCCACCCCTAGCTGTCACTCGTTGATCCATGTTGGCTTCCGACAGTTTGTAAGGTGCCCAGTCACTTGCTCAACTTGTACGCCTTCCTTGTGTGGTACAGGTGAAGTCTGACTGTTGCATAAATAAGCTGGAAGCGTTCGGGAAGCTCACAACACGTTTCACTGCTGTTCTGTTATGTGGTGCCTCCAGGACCTGTGGATACCCAAGCGGGCTTCTTACATAGGAAAAAATATGCTGATCTGAATTTCTAAAACTATTGGTGCGTTCATTCACAACTTTTCCCCAAAGGCTTCACGTATTCGGCGATTTGAATCGACTGCGGACAAACCCACCTTCAAGTCATAACTATATAACACCGAGCGAGCTGCTTTGACACCTCCATTTATCTTCACTACTACTCAAACTATGACTACTAGGAGTGCGCAGTTCACCTGTCATGGTCACGGTCAATGTTTGTACTCCCACTCCGATTGCTTTTCCAGCACTTGAGCTACTTATTTCTGTATGAATGATCATATCTTCCCATGAGACGTCTAAAACTGCAAGAAATGTTTAGGTTAATTTGTATTAAGAGTGTATTTCATATAAGATAAAATTAATTTTAAGGTGGTAACAGCAGTACGTCTCACGCCTGTCCCGATAAATGTATTTCATATTTGTGTCGCAAGTAATGGTTCGCAATTTTATACTATTTAAATAGATAGCCTTTAAATAGTATTTAATTGTCCGTATTTAGTCCAAAAATATTATGGTAACCCTAATAAAGAATACTCAAAATGACCATAAGAACATGTTCATAGTCTCGTGTTCAGTAAAATTATCAGTAATTACAAACTACGGTAATTTCGTGAACTCCATTCACTGAATAAGATTCAAATATAGGCCAACTTCTCTTTTTTGTGGATTTGTTTTATCTCTTACCTCTTATGACATTAAAGTGTAATAATTACATTCTTTTGTTAGATCCAGCGGATGGTGCTCAAGTGTCAGTTTTAACTTGGAATGTATTATGATTATTTGCTAGTTTTTCTTCATTTTTTTAAAAAATAAGTATACATTTGGTGAGATGTAAGGACACGTTACCATTTATCCAACAGCCATTAAGGAGACACTTACGGATGTGTAGGTGTTCTAGTTTCGGGTGACATCTACCTCGAAAACCGTGTGGATTGTATATGTATATATCTCAGTGATATGGCAGCGATGACAATGACCTCTTGGATCTTGAGACATGACCAGCAATTTCCCTTGACCTTAATCCAAGAGGGTATATGCGGGATGCTCTGGGTCCTGGCATGCCTGATATTCTTATCCCTCTACAAAGTCTGCAAGATCTTCAAAGGGCTCTCCGCCAACAATCGACCCAACCCAAATGGACTTATTTCAGACTCATTTTAACAGCAGGCAGCGTTGTTGTGAGTCGTTACTGCTGTCTGCGGTGATCGTATGTCTTATTAGAGGCGTATGTTTGGACTATCCATGAATCAACCTTGTAAAGTAATCTCTAGTTCATACTTCAATTTTCTTTATTTGTGAAAGAAAATACCTGCCTGGCACAGACAAAATAAAACTTCTGATCCTAGGGCTCGACTTGTTTGAGTTTCAAGCAGAAGAATTATTTGAAAGCTAGATAACAATTCTGTACCTGAGAGCGAGAACTGTGTAAGTCACAAATCCGTGTTTTCGGGAAAAAATAAAAACTACTTCCTTTCACATAGAAACTAAATGGACAAGCTACATAGTATACTTATTTTTAAAATTATTTAACATGATTACAACAAGAATCATGCAACCATTATGTGGGGCTTCCAAATATTGTGTAAAACTCCATTCATCTCGTTTTAGTAAAAATTGCACTTACCCATTCTGGCTCTCAGGTAGAGAATTCACAAGCTGCAAATTCTGTATACACCTTCAATCTATTGCTGCCTCGTAATGTGAAGTATCAGACACTTTGCTTGCACTTTCTGCTATTATTCACTATCAAAATTGAATGTAGGAACAACTATTGCATACTAGCAATATTTCGTTAATAGTTCGACGGACTAATACCAGGTGGCAGAAAAGAGTTGAGAGAATATAATTCATCATCTATAAATATTTCATCTATGACTCGTTGGATTAAGTAATCTAGGGATAGAATTGTTTTGTGAAACTGGACTTAAATGTCTGTGTTAATGAATTAAAATGTATTTTATAAAACACAGGGTCTTCACCTGTGGGAACATTCCAGTTTTTACTTTGGGGGGGGGGGGGGCAGTTCATTTAGGGAATTTTTTATATGCTATATCACTTGGCGCATCACACCTATTTCCAAGCGTAGTTTTTACTTCATACTATGCATATACGTAATTCACATTCTCTCTTTGCTGTTAATATCATATAGCTATAAAACAAATCGCACTCATACCTGTCATGAAATATAAGACATTTTAATTGTTATCTGTTTCAGTGGCGTTTTTTGTGCGCTATCAAGGCTACCACCGAAATCTAAGCTTATGAACAAACATTATTATCTTCACAAGCTATATTAATTAAGATGAAAGTAAGACAAATCCGTACATATATATATATATAATTTGCAAAGTCACAATATGTGGGTGTATTTTCCAACCCCCACTGTTCTTCTATGGTTGAGCTTCTTATATTTTCCCCGTTAGTCTTTCCCATACTCTGCATGCGTTAACACTATACCCACTTTATATATATATATATATATTTGTAAGCGTGAAAGCTCCCGAAGAATAGAATCAAAGGCTTCGGTCTACCGCTTGTCTCAAGGTTGCTTGAATGCAGAACCTGCTATAGATAAAGATCGGTAAAGATGGCTCTGTTGAATCTCGTCTGCTAAATACAGGTCATTGAAATTTTGTCATCATCTCATACGTTCTAGTAACTACCAACAATTCAAAGATTTATTGAAATGAATGTAAAAGTTCAACATAAAATTATGGTAATTTCTAATCTTCCTGTAATTCAGAAAATAAATTAATTCATAGCAAGGAAAAGGTTATACGTATGTTCTTTCATTACTTGCTTTATAGTAAAAATATGGCCAGGTTGCAGTTCAGGAGCTGTGGTAGAAACATTTTTAGCTGGAGAGGGTAGAGTTCAGTCAGGCCCCTACAGAGATGGATATTGTAATTTTCGTGTTTTCATATTACCGTGAACTATAGTGAGTGTTGAAAGACGTAAGTAGAGTGGGGTCACCTTGTCTCAAATTGGACACCTTTGGCTCAAATTTCAGAACCAGATTTAGTTACTTTTTTGAACTAGATTTAGTTACTTATTATTCTCTTTCACGGCCCCTATTTTTAATTGTAAAGAAAAGTAGTATTATTTTGTAAAAGAGTATGAGCACTTTTTCCAACCTCTATTTAACATGGCATAAAAGGCAATGAACACATTTTTCACCCTCCTACGAGTACGATAAACCCCAAAATACACTTGGGGGTTGTTTTGAATTTAATTACAATTTAATCTATTTCATAAAAGACTATGAGCCATATTGTAGAACCCAGCACTTGTGGTGTATATGGGAGCCTAATGGTTCCTAACTGCCAAATTTTCGTAGGATCATCACAGAGGCTAATTACGCCCTTCAACACTATGAAAGGGTATGCGCCTTTTTTCATCCCCTATTTAACATAGCAGATAAGCTACCTCGTAAACGTATTTAACATAAAGATTAACCCTATGTTCCAACCCCTAATTATGAAAGACGACGGCATTTTTTTAAAACCCCTATTGAACATAGCAAATAAAAGTTACGGTATAACCAGGGTCTGGTAGCACTAATATACCGAATTTTTAAGTTTGGTTAAGATGGGACAAACATTTGGCAATTGGACCACATTAATCATTATATCTCCGAAACGGCTGAAAATATCGAAGTAATAAATCGAAAAACACCCCCATTATGGCAACCCACTGTCGTTTTTCATCATAATCTACCTAATTTCGAAGTTCTGTAAAGATGGGACCAAAATTTGGGGAGTTAGGAACCACGATCCAGAGTAAAAGACTATGAGCCCCGAAGGTCTACAGAACATGCAATAGGTGGTTATAGCAGACTATTTCCCCAGCAATCGTGGTGTATTTGCTAAAAACTACGAGCCATGGTATATGGGGGCCTAATGGTTTCTAACTGCCCAAATTTTGATCCCATTTTTATCAAACTTGGGAATTAGGTAGATTATGATGAAAAACGACAGGACGTTGCCATAATGGGGGTGGTTTTCGATTTATTTTTTCGATATTTTTAGCCGTTTTCGAGATGGGCCAACAATTTGACAATAGGACCACATTAGGCCCAATATCTCCGAAACGGCTGAAAATATCGAAAAAATAAATCCAAAACACAACCATTAGGGCAACCCACTGTCGTTTTTCATCATAATCGATCTAATTCCGAAGTTCGGTAAAGATGGGACCATAATTTATGGAGTTAGGAACCACGATCCAGAGTAAAAGACTATGAGCCCCGAAGGCCTACAGAACATGCAATAGGTGGTTATAGCAGACTATTTCCCCAGCAATCGTGGTGTATTTGCTAAAGACTACGAGCCGTGATATATGGGAGCCTAATGGTTCCTAACTGCCCAAATTTTGGTCCTATCTTTACCAAACTTTGGAATTAGGTAGATTATGATGAAAAACGACACGGGGTTGCCATAATGGGTGTTATCGATTTATTTTTTCGATATTTTGAGCCGTTTTTGAGATATGGGGGTATTTGCCAAACTTTGGATTTAGGTAGATTATGATGAGAAACGACAAGGCTACAATTTAGTCCCCATTTGACATAGCAGAGATTATAACAAAAATTTGAAATTAGTTTCTATACAACAGCCTATAACCTGGGCAAAGGTCAAATATTGAAATTCTGTTTTCACATTTGCTATGTGGGTATTAAGTACTATTTGTGAGAAAAATGGTCACCTCGAGGTCAAAGGTCAACAGTGTATATCTCGTAAAGGGCTATACATATTGAAATTCTCCTTTCACATTTGGTAAGTAGGCATTAAGTACTATTTGCAAAAAATTGGTCACCTCGAGGTCAAATTTGATGTCAGTTTGCTAACTTCGCCCCCAATGGTTGTAGAAATGAAAACATATAACGCAATTTATTTTAGTTACGAGAATGTTAAATATGGAAACAGCATGTTTGTAGCTGCTACCGTTGACGAAATATAATAGTGCGAATTTTTCGAATTATGCTCTTTTGGTGTCAGAACTATGAAAACCTCAAATTATGTTTTTTTTTGTTCACGGTGATGCAGAATGA
>JAGDQP010008241.1:0-26875 GCA_022664845.1 Lepisma saccharinum
CCACCAGTTGGTATACAACGATATAGTTGCTCTAATTTTATGTCTATCGCAGCACTAACGCCGAGATGCTAGCACTAACAGGCACTAACGATTGGTATAGTTAATTAGAACAGTGCTTTAATTTTGACATATGTGTATGCTAACTGGACGTCAAGTTGGTAAACAAGAAATGTCGCTCTAATTTTATGCCTATAGCAGCAATAACGCCGTTATGTTAACACTAACCAGCACAAATGTAGCACTAACCTTTTTTATAGTTGGTTTGGTTAGTGCTTTAATTTTCCTAATTTGTCGTCAAGTTGGCATACAACAGAATAGTCGCTCTAATTTTATGTCTACAGCAGCACTAACGCCGTGATACTAGAACTAACCAGCACTAACGATTGGTACAGTTATTGTGATTAGTGCTGTAATTTTGACATGTGTGTATGCTAACTTGCCGTCAACTTTGCATACAGGAAGGGAGTCGTTCTATTTTTTGTCTATGGCAGCACTAACGCCAGGATACTAAAACTAACCATCACTAACGATTTGTATGGTTGCTATAGTTAGTGCTTTAATTTTGGCATGTGTATATAGTAATCTGGCGTGAAAATGGCATAGAACAAAAAGGTCGCTGTAGTCTTATATTATAGCAGCAATAACCCCTGGATGATAGCACTAACCAGCACTAACGATTGATATAGTTACTTTGGTTAGTGCTTTAATTTTTATATTTGTGTGTGCTAAATTTACTTGAAATTTGCATACAACAAAAAAGTCGCTCTAGTTTTATGTCTATAGCAGCACTAACGACTGGATGCTAGCACTAACCAGCACTAACGTAGCACTAATGATTGGTATAGTTGCTTTGGTTAGTGCTTTAATTTTGATATATGTGTATGCTAAATTCACCAGAAGTTGGCATACAACGATAAAGTTGCTCTAATTTTATGTCTATAGCAGAACTAACGCCGAGATGCTAGCACTAACAAGCACTAACGATTGGTATAGTTAATTAGAATAGTGCTTTAATTTTGACATGTGTGTATGTTAACTGGACGTCAAGTTGATAAACAAAAATGTCGCTCTAATTTTATGTCTATAGCAGCACTAACGCCGGGATGCTAACACTAACCAGTACTAACGTAGCACTAAAGATTCGTATAGTTACTTTGGTTAGTTCTTTAATTCTGACATATGTGTATACTAAACTGACGTCAAGTTGGCATACAAAAAAGTCGATGTAATCTTATATCTATAGCATCACTAACGCCTGGATGCCAGCACTAACCAGCACTAACGTAGCACTAACGATTGGTATTGTTACTTTGGATAATTCTGTTATGATGACATTTGTGTATTCTAACTTGACGTCGAGTTGGCATTAAACAAAAAAGTCGCTCTAGTTTTATATCTACAGCAGCACTAACGCCGGGATGCTAGCACTAACCAGCACAAATGATTGGTATAGTTAAGTTGGTTTGTGCTTTGATTTTGACATGTGTGTATGCTAACTTGACGTCAAGTTGGCATGCAAAAAAATGTCGCTCTAATCTTATGACTATAGCAGGAGTAACGCCGGGATGCTAACAGTAACCAGCTCTCTCTCTCCCTCCTTCTCTCGTATTTCCTTGAGACAAAAATATTATGTTTCTGGTTTCCATAGAAATACCACAACAAATTTCCTACCTGACGACTAATTTATCGGCTGATCTTTTCAGCCACAATAACGGTTTTCTATTTACAAGAATTAAGCTCCATCCGTGCCTATTATTTAATGATTACATTTTAATCAGCTACAAGTTGTAAACTAATTACTACTAGATTATAATCGCTGATGAATATTCTTTTGTAAAGTAAAGGATCAAACGGAACGCGTTAGCTATTAAACAGCTCTTGTAGGCCTTTAAATAACGTTAACTGCAACATGTCTGAGTTCAATACATATGGTTTCAAGTATCATTTTCTGCTTGGACTTAAAATTTTGCGATCATTGTAAATGAGAAATTTAAATTACAGAAGTCTTCAATAATTTGAACGTAATTGAACTGTTTGACAGAGATCAAAGAGTATTTTTCATATGAGAGAGAGAGAGAGAGAGGCTTAATGATGTGCATCTATAATGTTATTTTTTGCAATGCAGATCGTGTATTGATTTCTATAAAAGTTGTATTATTCATTTTATATTTCTGAAAAATGGAATATTCAAGTTCAGTTTTCTAATAGTTTGTATTGGTAACGGTTAGTGTATTGAAAATATTAAAATTTCTTCAAATATATATTAGCGCGATCATATTCAGTCATTCTATAATTCTTCGTAGTGCTTTCTTGGTTTTCACCTTTTTTTTATTTGAACAAAATTGAAAATAGTAAAATTGCATTTTAACTTCGTCTATAAGAATACAATATAATAATTTTGTAGTTTAATCATAAGATTATCCAGTTCAATCTTTGTTATAGTATGGATTTCATTTTATTTCTCTTTTTTAAAGGACCCTTTTTAAAAGTCGTTTGTACATTCAACGTTGCACTTTTACACAGATATGTTATTTAAGACCGAGTGATTACTTCAGAGATTTTACTAAAATTTGTGCACCATGCTTTTTGCTTATAAGAATCTACAGTGTATAACATTAGTATAAGGATTGTCTGAACGAGAATCATCTAGGTTGCACTAGGAAAATCAATCAGGAGAAAAGGAGACATACATATATAGAGAAAGAGTGAGAAAGAAAGATAGAGAGAGAGAGAGAAGAAGTAATTTCTCAGACTAGAAACTCAGTAAAAAAATAAGAATGAATTTTCCTCTAACATCATACACTAGTAAGAAGGATTTAGTCGGCTTATTTGAAAATATAGATAATTTAAATAACGTGGCAACAGCAACTTTGCTGAATCTCGCTTTTTAGAACTTGGAATGTTTTGAGAAAAAATGTTAGGTGTAATATAGTAATAGGAAGGATCCATAGTTTAGTGGTTACAGCGTAGTATTCATGTCAGCGTGGTCCCGGGCTCAATTTACGGTTGAAACACCCCACTTTTTAGCGTCTACCCAACATCGTGAGGCAAACTGGTGAGTCATGAATAAAACCTGACGGGTGCGTGTTCAGCACTAGGAGATTATGATTTAAACTTTTACTTATCAACGAGGATAAGCAATACTGTTACAACTTGGGACATTAACTTTGACTGTATACTTTTGAGCGGATGATGCCGCCTGACATTATACAGGGTTGTAGGACTTAAACTGATAAAAACCGTACGATATAATATTGCGGACACCGTGGTATCTATGCTATCAGTAATTTACTTTCTCTTATCAATAAATATTTTACTCATATAAAATTACTAGTAAATATTTTTTGTTAATACTAAAATAGTAAAAATCTGAAATTATCTTTAAGAATATACTCTTCAAAGATTTTCATAAGTTGATGATTTCTACAATAATCCGTTCATACTTGAAGGCAGGTGAATAAATATTTCTCAAAGAATAGATCAAAAGTCAGGTATTATTTTTATAGGAATGAATTGATCTAATATAAAATAAAACTACTTCCTTTTTATGATCCTTTTGGCATGCGCAAACTTTAAAATTTAGGAATATAAAAGTATATTTATGAAAAATATACATATGTCTTAAAATTTCACCTCATAGTACTACGTATGTGTAATATCTGCATTTTCTATATAAGTAGATTATGTGCAGCGGTTTTCAGTTATTTTTACATGAATATAAACTAAGAACAATATATATATATATATATATATATATATATTGAGAGCTTCGGTTCTCCTCTCCCAACACGTCTGGTCAGCGTGGGAACAGTAGAACACCTCCTCCCTCCGGGAGAGCACTCATCCAGTAGTGGATTGAATATGGCTATGAATGATTTTTATAATGTACATATACATATATATATATATATATATATATATATATATATATATATATATATAACAGTTTTCAAAGTAGCTTCATTATTTGGATTTATAGAACACATTATTTCTTATTACAAATAATTATAGATAAGTTTCTTAAACTTTCAGTATAAAAATTATTACGTTTAGAATAATATGGAAAAAGTTCAGTCTTTATACTATTATTCTATATGGTTTCCAGAATTTCAGTAATATTATTTTTTCATTTCAGCAAAGAGTAAGATTTTATGATATTCACTTTCTTTTTATTTTAATCTCAAAGGATATACAAAACGTTTATGAATGAAAAGTATACATAGACAGTATTTTTAACAACTTTAAGTTTCTACATAGAAAAAAAATAAAGCGTTACACTATTTTAATCTCTCGCACGTTTAAAGTAAGGATACACTTTTACATTTTCAGCAATTTCAAATTTCTTCAAACAATCAATTTTAAATGTTTACGATTATTTCCTGTCAAATTCAGCATTAATATCTTTTGCAACTAGTTTCTCTCTTCCATCTTCCACTTTAAGTATAAGTAAGGCATGTAAAGTATATTTAAAAATTTTTATATTATCAAAATATTTATGTATTAACATATAAACAATATAAATTTCTAAAATATTAATAGGATCCATCAACACTCTCCATGTACGCCTCGTCAAGCTCTTTTCTTCACCTACAGAACGAATGGCACACTTCTTTGTGCTATCATTAGGAAGTTTATAAAAACATCTTCCACAAATCAGAGGAAAGTATTTGTTTTCCCAATTTTCGATAGCTTAGTATATACATTGTACATAAATTGTTATTAACACATCGACAAGAACACTTTATTTTACACAAGGTGGACGATAGAGTGCGCTATATGTAAATTAAACAATATCTTTCCTCCTCACTAATATTGCAGGTCTCATCTTCACTGTCTGAAATATAATCCAGTTCTACACTTGACGTAGATTCACTATGTGATATAGCAGAACATGGTGTTTCCTTTTTTCCCACAGCTTGCTCTATATTTACAATTGAATAATCATCACTATCTGATATAAATACCACTTCTAAACTTGACAACGACGCTCTACTAGAAATATTTGGATCTTTAAAGAAATGCAAGTAGCTTGATAAGCCAATTGGTTTACTTCTTACTGATGACACAAATGGACAATGGTATTTTAAGTTTTCAAGTAAGAACATGTTCTAACTAGAGCCAGTTTGTTCTAAAGATCATTCAAGACAAAGTGGAAAAACAGACTAAATACAAGATCTCCACGTTATGACCTAATTTTCACGAAACACCTACATCCTTCAAAAAATCAAGTCCTAGCTTGCTCCGCGTGCATCTGTAACCTTCTTTGTTAGCTCCTCTGTCAAACCAAAGCTTAATATTTTCTTTTTAAAAGAACGGATCTTTCCTTCTGGCGCAAAACAACTTGTCTCTTCCTAACCAGTACAGCTACAATACTACTTGTTCCCCCCCTGATCACCGTAGGTGAGATATAACGAAATATACAAGTCGACTCGTTTCAAACAAACAATATATTATATTTTGCTACGCGTCGATTCATTTCAAAGATGAAATTTATTATAGCTTGTTGTGCGTAGATTCATTATTCATTTCAAAAATTATTCTACTGATTCTTTGTTTAAATAAAAATAATAAGTCCATACCTGATCTGTGTATTAAAAATATAAAATATAAAACTAAATCTTAATTTTCAATTCATAAAGGGAAACTTTCTTCAGTAAGTATTTTCCTAAAAAGTTTGAATTGCGAAAGTACTTGTTTAAGTTAGAATTCTAACTTCATATTAACATTTTAAAAGTTTTAAGTTTTAGAAAAATGTTAGAAAGTTTTAAAGAATAGATTATTAAGTTTGAGTTATAACAAAGAGTTTAAAATAAGATAAAATAAGCCTATTTGTGTAATAAACTTTAAAAAATGATTCAGTTTTACATAGTCGTGCAGTGAATAATATTTTATTGGAAGAACGACTAGAAGAAATATATGACCAATACAGCGTACGTCATCACAATTCAGATGAAGAGGTGAAAAGAATATTCTTGGAAGCATTGATTCATACGCTAAAATTTGAACCAAAAGAAATCACATGACTGCTTTTAGAAAAAAGATTTTTGTTTACTTGTGAAGTAAAAGTTTTCAGCCATTTATTTTAGAAAAGATGATAATATATAAAAGAAAACAAAATGTTTACTTTATCCGAGACATTAATAACTTGTCAATGAATATGACAAAGAATAAAATATTTTGTATATTTCTGTCTTCTTATTTAACTTAAAAAATCTATAGATCAAATATTTTCCATTTTCTCTTAGTAAGTTAGTTATTAGTAACATAAATTCTTCATCCCAACTTTAAAATAGAATTTATTTCAATTCTCTTAATAATTATTATTATAATCTTATAAATGTGAACATAAGTAAGATGAATGACTGAAATTATTATTTCTAGGTCATCTAAGAATATTTAAGTATACTTTTTCTAAAATTATAACTAAGAATTAACATTATTTTAACAAAGCTTCTATTATATGCTATGTTATTCTTAAGACTTCAAAACCAACTTTTATTTTACAAAATTAAGATTGCAGATTTAATAAGCAGAAAATAATTTGTAATATTAAGATTTCAAATTTAATAAATAGTAAATAATTAAAATTAATCAAAATTTTATTTTGTTTATTTTCTTACTGTAACTTATTTTTATTTTAACAAATTTTTATTATTCATGAAGAATTCTTAAAAGTTTCAAAACAAAATTAGTTTTGTGAAAATAAAATTTTCAAGTTTTATAAATACTAGTTCATTATCACTTAATGAACTTTTATTTCATTTTTCTTTCTGAAACTTATTTGTTTTGGTTAAACATTTTTAATTTTTAAGTTTCAAACAACAAAGTTTTACTTTTGTAAAAATTAATTTTGCAACTTATTAATTATACCTAAACAAAAGCTACTATAACCTATTTCCTTTTTCACCATTGAAATTTTAACAATGTTAGCTATTTTACACTTAAAGAAAGTAATTTTATTTGAAGAAAATTTTATGTAAGTTAATAATTAGAAAATAATCTAGTTAAACAAAATTAAATAAAAAGCATAATATATTTTATAAAATAATATTTTAGTTAAACGAAAATAATTTTATTTCAAGAAATTTTTGTAAGTTCTTTATTTTGCACTTAAAGTTTATAAAGAAATTTTATTTGAAGAAATTTTTATGTAAGTTAATAATTAGAAAATAATCTAGTTAAACAAAATTAAATAAGAAGCATAATATATTTTACAAAATAATATTTTAGTTGAACGAAAATAATTTTATTTCAAGAAATGTTTGTAAGTTCTTTATTTTGCACTTAAAGTTTAAAAAGAAATTTTATTTGAAGAAATTTTTATGTAACTTAATAATTAGATAATAATCTAGTTAAACAATGGTTAAATAAAAAGCATAATATATTTTACAAAATATTATTTTAGTTAAACGAAAATTAAAATTGAAGAAAATAATTTTATTTCATGACATTGTTATAAGTTATTTATTTTGCACTTAAAGTTTATAAAGAAATTTTATTTGAAGAAATTTTTACGTAACTATAATTACAAAATAATCTAGTTAAACAAAAATATAATATGTTTTACAAAATAATATTTTAGTTAAAACGAAGAGATGCTTAAGTTATTTTTACTTCAAGCATATTATTTACTTCAACGAAAATAAAAAAGTTGTTTTAAATTATTTTCCTTCTATAAGTTATTTATTAAAATATTTTTACTTAACGTTTTCCTTTAGAATAGAAATATTCCATCTTTACTGTTTTTAAAATTAATGTCATTCAAATTTTCCTTAAAAAAAGTAATTTCCATATTTTATTTCTAAATATTTTTTAAACTATTATAATTTCATGGCTTGATAAAAATCATTTTTATATGATTTTTATAAATTTATTTCATACTCGTAAAAGTAGTAGTGCAATGGTCTATATATAATAACAAGATTATAATTTTATCTTGAACAAATTTCCACAACTTTGAACTTTGCAAGTTTAAATAGTATTGAAGTTGCATACAGTTTCTTACACTATATATAATAACAAGATTATGATTTTATCTTGAGGAAATTTCCACAACCTTTGAACTTTGCAAGTTTAACCAGTATTGAAGTTTGCATACAGTTTCTTATACAGCAAGTATATATACTGCAACAACTGTATACCGCAATTTGCATACAGTTTCTTACAGCACAACCGTTCACTTGCTTAGGTACATGGTAAGTACAACAACTTACATTAACATTAAAATTTAATGAAGTAAGCGAAGGACAACCTTCAGCATTTACATCTTTTACATTAATTGAGGCAATTTTTGAATCCAATGAACTTTTTCATAACCTTTACAAAAGAATACTGCACCAACTTCGCAGAGTTCTACAATTATTCTTCGAGTATGAGTTATACAATAATCATTTGAAGCATCCCAGGATAATCCTTGAAAATTTTCAGTTAACCATTCACACTGTTTTTGATACCCTATTGCTAATTCTCCTTTTCACATGGATGTTTAACCATACAATGAAACATTAACGTAGCATCACTCGATACTATACAAAATTCACGTGCAATAAACTCAGAAGATGACAATTTAATACCTTGCATATGAATAAGATATTCTCTTGAAGAAATTAAAGATTTTACTGGAATAAATTGTTGATCAATAATAGTTGGAATGACTTGTGCAATAAATTCTGTATCTTGTAAAAGAAGTCTACATTTCTTAAAAAACATATTCAGTGAAATAGTTAAATGTCCTTGTTTCTTATAAATGTCATAATAATCAGTAAATGTTTTATGATCATTTACATGATTCATGATTAATTGATATAACAGATCCAGTATTGCACTGATATATACACTGATGAGTAATGTTTAATGTACATCCATTACACTTTTTAATCTTTTCGCATTTGTAATGCTCGGAAAAATTTTCTATTAAAAATTTCAAATTTTTAAAATAACTAGGTTTTTGCTGTTTCAAATATACATGAGTCTAAAATAAATAAAGCATTGCAAAATGTACACTCCATCTTCTTTCACACTAGCAATTCAAATAACGAAGTCAGTGTTTTCAGGACCTTATAATATATCTTTTGAAATTAATTTATCTCTTACCTCTTTCACTATACGTTCAAGTAAGTTTCACAAACCACAGTCAAAGCTCACTATTCTAAATTCACCAGAATTTTCATGTTTTGCTAAATAAGCATTATATATCTGCATAAAATTACTAGGTTTAAGCACTGCATTCCAAGTGCGATCATTTGAAAATTCACTACGTCCATGTTCACTTAGCTCCCAACTGAGACAAGCGTGTGCTAACTGATTAGGAATATTATATAAACAGGCAGCACAAATTAAATGTGTATTAAGACAAAATTGTCTATGGCGTTCCAAATACAAAGTTTATCAGTAAATTTAATCCCGCACTCACAATTTCGAATATTTGGTTTTCCATCACTATCACAAGAAACAGTTTCAGCAGCATGTGCGTTTGATTTAAAATAATTTGTCAAAGTTAGTGAACATTCATTCTGGAAATCACCATCAGAAAAATCAAAGTTTGATTCAGTAATATTTTTTGCACTATGTAAATCACTTTTAACGGGTCTTGATAAAACACAAAGTTTGATTCAGTAATATTTTCTGCACTATGTAAATCACTTTCAACAGTTCTTGATAAAACAAAGTTTGATTCACTCTGGAATCCAGTGTTCACTGTCACTAAAGAATCAATACGACAATCAAAACTTGTCATTAACGATGGACTAGGAGACCTACTTTCAATATGCAGCAAAGGTAATGCGGCACGTTCTGCTTCCTGCACCGCACAAACAAAACTGTCTGATGAGTAACTCTCATTACACCACAATAAGTTTTGCGAAGGCATAATAAACTGAGACTGGTTTACCTGTTGCTGCTACAGGTCTATGCATACAGCTACTGATGGAAACCTATCACCTTCTTACCTTTCGTTGTCCAATGAAGAAACACTTTCACTTTTAGATGGGGGAAAGGTATTAGTCAAACCATAAACTTCACCTTTAATTTTCAATAATAATAATAATAAAATAGTACGTTAAGTTTTTTTATATGTAATAATAAATAATCTTTTGATGTATATTAAGGTTTGGTAATTCATCTTGAACTACCGGAAAATGAAAATACAACTTTTACCAGAGTTTGTAAGTGGTATGCACTCACGTGCACCAAATCTACCCTTTATGAGTAATTCTTCACGTAATTTTTGTTTCCCAATAGAAAACGAAGTCCATAATCAAAGTTAGCTTTCAAATGCTTAGATCCAGGATCAGTATTTACATAACAATTAAATGTTTCATCTATATTCTTTGGATTTAATAATACACGATAAGCACTATCATTCAAAAACTGAAAACGGTTCTCCTCACTTAATGGTGTTCCACGAATTAAATACACGTTCACTTTTATCCTTATTCCAAAATGCACATGCGGAACAAAGGAAAATGTCTTTAGTGTTCCAATTACGAAATTATTTTAGTATACAAGATTGATCAGTCCATTTTGATCGACATACACAGGACGGCTTTGCAGGCAAAGATGGTAAGTTAACAATGGTATTTTCACTGCCATTCTGTTCCATGGTTACAAGACTGAGGTTTTAATTTTAAGTAGGTCACTGAACAGCTAGGTAAAAAACAAGATCTTCAGCATAAAATATGGTAATATGGTAAGAAAAATACAAGAGTAAAATATCACCGATGGTGTAGTCTATTCAATACTTTAAGAAAACTATGTCAACAAGAAAATCAAGCTAACTAAACGCAAATGATGGGTATTGTACACAATTACATAAACACTTAATTATTTATATATTTCAGGTAAACACTTTTATAACTTTACTTATTCAAAGTTCTTAAAGTAAATTCAAATTTTACTTCATCCATTCGGAGTAAAAGTAAATTGCAAGGAAATTCCTCAAAGAATTCAACAATATCAAAATCAACATAATTTCAAAGGTAAACAAGAAAAAAATCACAATGTTCATTATCACAATTAGTCTACATATGCCTCTCCTGATAATCTGGTTCTGCAATAACGACTTTACAATTAATTTTGTCTTTACTTCATCCACTCTGAGTAAAAGTAAATTGCGAAGAAAATTTTCAAAAAATTCAACAGTGTTTAAATGAACATGTTTCGAAAGATACACATGATATATATGAAAAAAACCATAGCATCCATTATTAGTCTATATGTACGTCTCCTCAAATACCTTTCTTCATCTATAGATCGTGTAGCACAACGATGTCTCTGGCGATTGCGAACATTATAGAAACATTCAGCACACAATAAGGAACAATTGTTTTTATGTTTTCAATTTTCAATAGCTTCTAAAATACAGTTGTTATCAATCGTATAATTTGCACATCCGCATGAATTTTCAATTTCATTAGAACACATGATTTTAGATGAAACTTCAATATCCTGCACAACAATATCAGTTTCCTCAGAACTAGAAACATAATATTCTTCATCACTGTCTGAATTAAATTCTACCTCTAAACTTAATCCGCACTTCGATCTTCGTAAAAATGCATGATACCTTTACTAGTGTCGCAGCACAACTGTGCACAAACATTTAAAGTAATTAACTTTACACGTCATGACCTATTTTGTAAGTAACAAGATTCAACTGGACCTGCATAGTCAAATTCAAGTGAGCATTAGCGGAAATGTAACTTTTTCTATCTTGCTTCACGTCAATTCTACGTTAAAAAATAAAAATGTCAATCAATTGGCGCCGTTGTCAATTAGACGGCAGACATAAAGGAAAACTTGTTCCCTTCTCCATAACAGCGCACCTGCAAGGCAACTTGTTCTATCTTGAATACATCAAATTATATTTCTCTCCTCCAGAGCATCAAAGAATGTGAAACAGTAAATGCTGTGTTAAGTATTAAAATGTCAATTAATTGGCGCCACGTCAATTAAACGCCAGACATAAAGAGAAACCTCCACCCAAGCAGTATAACTGCGATAGAACTCGTTCCGCCTCCCCGACCACCGTAGGTGGGAATATAATTTCTTTTTCTATCTTGCTCCACGTCGACTCACTGTCCATTCAAATGAACATCTGCAAACAGGAAAATTCTTGGACATAACGGAGCATGTCCATACACGAACCGAGCGTCAAGTTCCCTTCTCCTCAGCAGCACAAGTGCGATACTTGTTCCCCCTGCTCCCGCGCATCGTAGATGCAAAACAAAGAAAAACTACGCGTCGCTTCGTTTCAAAGAAATTCTACGCATGAGCCAAACATCGAATGATATGACAGAAAAATTAGTTGAGCAAAGGATCTTCTATGTGTAAGACATATCAACTGTATTCTTCGCGATGACAGTAAAAGCATTCTCCGTCAAAATAAAGTAATGAAACCCACCCGAAAGGTAAATCAAAGTCCTTAATAAAAATCCATATACTACATTAAATGTAATCCAATATAATGTGTTCCACACTTTCCGCAATCGGGGCTTTATACTGGGTCCTATTGTCGGTTACGGGCGGGCGACGGGTCCTATCATCGCTTGCGAACCGGTTAACAAATAATAAAATGGAGGAGGACAAATTTTTAAAAAATAAATAAAAAATAATAATTCATTGATTAATACATATCTTCTCCATTATTACATATACAACCACCATAGTTCAGGAGGATATACCCCACCCCTCTAGCGCCTCTCTGCAACCAACAGAACCTGATACATCTATTTCTATAGGCCATAAAATCGGTTTAAATTCCTAAAAGTGTGTCCTTTTCTGCTGCCGACTATCCTGACTGATGTTTTTCCAGGGTTTTTCCTCAGTCACACCAGGCAAATACTGGGATGGCACCTATAACGTACGCCCTGGTCGACACCTTCCAACATCCTTTTCGCTTCCCTATTCCAGCCTGAGCCTTTGATGCCTAAAGGCCATAAATAAAAAAGTCTAGTTATAGTTTTGATCGAGTTTAAACCTTAAAATGGCTATCTTGAGTTAAATGCAATTTTGAAATAAAAAATATTAACAGTAAATAATATAGAAAAATATAAAAAACGATTTTTTAAAAAAAAAAACACGCTTGATTAAGCAAAGAAAAATGGACTAGAAAGTAAAAATAATAATTTATGAATCGGAAAATAAAAGCGTGGGTGTTCTTAGATTATGATTTTATGATAAGGTAAGCAAGAGTACCCACACTTTTATTTTCCTATTCATAAATTATTATTTTTTACTTTTTAGTCCACTTTTCTTTGCTTAAAAAAGCGTTTTTAATTTTTTTTTCTATATTAAGAGCTTCTCACACCCAAATCCTGAAGTATTCTGCAACCAGTCAAAACCCAACATCGTTGAAGGCTAGTATTTATTTTAGGATAAAGAAGTCTATATTAAATAATTATTTTTTAAATTAATTACAACGAACTGGATTATTCTGTCGTACATCTAATGATTGAATATTGTATTGTCATCGGAAGCAAGCAAGTTTACAAAATTTCAAAGAAATCGGATAATGAAAATTGAGTTAAAAAATCAATTACAAGATTTGTAAAAAAGATGAAACATGATTACAGAGTAAGTTAATAAAACGCGTGTAAAAATCCCTTTCCACCGAGCCCACAGGCGGAGGTAGATCCTGAAGTTTGGACAAAGGTGTCACTTGTTTTATACAACCCGTTCGACAACTAAAGAGAGCATGGCTACTGAACTGAAAGGATAATTTCTGAAATTCGGCGATTTTTCAACATTGTCTCTTTTTAGCCGTTGTCCGGACTTTTTCTAAGCCCCTATTCAACCAATTTACAAATTTGTTAGGCAGTCTTCTAAGTATACCTAGTTTTGTCCCTGAAAAAACGGATAGGAAAAAGCGCACAGGGTGTTTAAACATTTTTTGTATTGTCTGTTGTCCAGGATATTTCTCAGCCTCTATTCAACCGATTTGTATCATACTTGGAGGGTACGTTTCTATGGGTATCTAGTCCCCCACCCTGAAAATTGAAGCAGACCGGAGAAAAACTACACATCGAATATTTCACATAATAAAACAGCTACAGCGATTTTTGTTGTTTTCAGTCACCCCTCCCCATTTCCACTCCCTTGGGCCGATTAGGCCTATTAACGAACTCGGCCGAGATTTGGTGCCTATATATTTTATACGTAAGTCTGGAAGAGATTTGAACAAAATTACGGCACACTGTAAAAATAGGAGACACAACATTCATCCAAAAAAAATGGAGGCAGCTGAGCTGCCTCCACTTTTTGGATTAACCTACATTCAGCCAGTTTTCGGTTGAACGTTTTACTCTCTGTAAAATTTTAAAATGCGTATATATGTCTTTTCCAACGTATTTCATTGAAGCAGAACATTTTTTGAAAGTAGAAAAGAAGAAAATGTAATGTTCCTTTAAAATTTAAAAAATAAAAGAAAAGGAGAAAGGTTCAGGTGGTCTGGTTTCGATCCAGGGTCTACGAGCACACTGATCAGATACTCTCACCACTTAGCTACTTTTTAAAATTATTATTCAACAAGAGCTGTGCATTAGCACTTACACGAAAATGAACAATAATTAAGTAGTAGACATTCTTTCTGGAAATACAGAAGTTACTATTTTCCTTGAGAAAGGTTCATAAGATCTGGAGTCTTTGACTATTCTAATGACCTATCATCGTTCCTTATAAACTAATAATATTTAGCCGTCTTAAATATAAATGGCCCTATAATATTTACCATATAATTTATCTTTTTTTCTCTATTTTCATATAATGAAATTGCTCTATCAAATATAGCACATAGTAATGAACATCTGTGATATGAGTTTGATATAGTAAAATATATATTGTTTGTATTGTAATCCAGTACATAATTCTTCTTTTTGCCCTTGGAAACACTCTGAAGGCTGGATAATATATGATCTGCTCAGTAGTATATATGTGAAAAAAAAACTCTAGTAATTCTGTTCATGATTATTTTGTACTGTATCCAGATGTTAACTTAACTTTTGTTTTACACTCTGTAATCTTATGCACTAGACTGTCCTGTTTTTTACATTGAACACATTGATCACTATTACTAATATGCTTTTGATATAATCTCACCTTATCGGGCCAGATCTGGTGGATTAGTTGGAAACCTAAATTATGTAATAAAGGCATATGTCTAATTTCTGTGATATTTTGCTATATAGCAGACCAGTGCCCCGTTGTGTGAGTATTCTGAACTAAAGGTAGGACGGTTTGACTTTAGTTTCTTAGATAACGATAAAATGTCTTTACTAGCCATTCTTCAATTGGTAATTGATTGTGTATCATATATGTTATTTCACATAGAATATCAGTGATATATGGTAGGATATTTTTCCACTCCTGTATATTTAGAGGTATTGTTCTATGGATATATTGACAAACTGATTGTATTACCTGACCTGAAAATGAACTATGAAATTGGATGAGTATTTGAACTGCGATGAACCCTTAATGCTTCACCCTGTGTGACAAAGTTCCTTAAATTCAATCCTCCATCCTGTATTGCTAAATGGCAAGTATTGCGGTTAACTCGAAAAATATGTGTACCAGAGAAAATGTCCTATCCATTGGCTAATTAATGCTTGAGACTTTTTGGTTAATGGTAATATTTGCATAACATGAGTCGCTTGACTTAATATGTAAATATTTACAAATTGTGCTCGCGCCAAAAGTGTTTGGAAACTGCTCATATATTTTTTTTTATTCTTTGTGCCAGTCGTTGCGAATTAAGGTGTTATAAGCAATCGTTTATAAAATGGTGGGTGCCCATCGAATTCCCAA
This sequence comes from Lepisma saccharinum, assembly GCA_022664845.1. Classification (NCBI taxonomy): domain Eukaryota; kingdom Metazoa; phylum Arthropoda; class Insecta; order Zygentoma; family Lepismatidae; genus Lepisma; species Lepisma saccharinum. The sequence continues at coordinate 15,802 of JAGDQP010008241.1, forward strand.
ATAATCAATAGAAGATACTGCCTTTTCCATACTTTTGGTACTGGTTTTTGTTTGCATTAGGCATTAGTAATATTTGTGTTTTTTGTGGGTTTATTTCAATATTAGAGGCTAGTTTGAAAGATTCTAATATTTCTAGGACCTTTTTCATTTCTTTTTGGTCCCTTGCTATCCAGATGGCATCGTCCATGTAGACTATCGCCTTTAGCTTAGTTTGACAATGTAATTCTTGTCAGGTAAAATTTTACTATTTGAATGACAGGTGTCAATGCTACCATTAATAAGTGGGGTGACAGACTAGATCACTGGTTCAGGCCTCTCTCCATACGGAATTGAGATAACATTCTTCGATTAACCTGTAATTTAATAGTTCGTATTTTGAACATGTGGTTTAATAATGTAGTTATCGCGTTGGGAAAATTCATGTACCTCAATACTTGAGTTAAAAAATTGATGTTTACTGTTGAGAAGGCATCTTTAAAATCAGTTGACATGACGACAAAGTCTGGCACGCCTTGAAATTTGTAAATATGAATCAGCTCTCTCAAGTCGGCTAGCATGACCTATATGGGGCGTGTGTGAGCTACGCCTCCCTGACTATCATCTAATAATTCTTTCATATGTGGCTGAAATCTTAACATCAGTGTTTTGTCTAATAATTTATAGTCGACATTAAGTAAAGAAATTAAAAGATACTTTTGAGCTTTTTTTAAATAAGGATTGCTAGGATTTCGGATAAAGGCTGTTTGATGGGCCTATCTTTAAGAAAAGCATTAAATAATCGTGTGAGAACCTGAATAACTAAGGTATTAAATTTGAGATACCATCTTACCCCGAAACCGTCCTCCCCAGGGCAAGTGCCTTGTTTCATACTTTGCAGCGCTACTAATAGCTCCTCAGAAGTGAAAGGTGCTTCCAAATCGGTAGCTGCTGTAGTGGAAAGCTGATTCCATTGAGGTACTTGCTGCAGAAAAACAGTGTGTTTTGATTCTTCATGCTGAAAGAATTCTTTGTAGTCCTGTCTAATATTATTGTATATTTCCTGTCCCTCTACTTCCAAACCTTTATTGTTTATATATCTATTGAATATTTTTAATTTTGCGCGTTTGCGTCCGCTAATGATATGGGGGTAAGGGGGGGTCCTTCATCACCCCAAGTTATTTCAGCTTAGACCGTGTGGGCAGTCCTTGGATCTGTGTATTCTGTAACTTTCTAAGCACACTTTACATTTGTTTAACGTGTGCAAGCCACTTTGTCTTCATGCGCCAAGACGTTGTAATGGGCCAACCGTACATAATAACACTGAACCTGATTCTTTTGTTCCTGTTGTAATTGTTTACAAAAGTTTTTAGTTTCAAATCTAAGATTTTTTAGGTTGACCCACCAACGTTGTAAATTAGTTTGCAACTGTGGTTTCGTTAAATAATATTGCCATATATTATTAACTAGTAATACATACAAAGGATTATCTCACATAGATTCATTACATTTCCAAGAATATTTACAAACTAAATGGGTCGATATCGACCCATGCAAGGAAGCTACGATCATTAGGTGATCAGAGAATATGAGCATTTCCAAGTCCACCTTTTGGATTTTGCCTCGAAAATGTTGTGATACATAGATGACATCAATACGCGAGATTCCTTTCGAGTAGAAATATGTGTGGCCAGTCTGACCGGTCCTTAATTCTGGCCAAATATCTATTAGATTATATTCTTTAAATATATGTTGTAAACCTCTACTAATATTCCTACCCGTTACACTATCTATCCTGTGTCTTGTAGCATAAACATCTGCTAGCACAATAATTGTATAATTATGGTGTTTCTGAAGTTCAGTACCTAATACATTATTTAAAAAATGATCACGTTCTACACTATGTTGTGATCCACTTTTAGCGTAAACTGCTATTATCACTATTTGTTGAATTCTGACCGATATAAGTCTACCACTGTCATGTAAAAAATGGTCATTGTATGTTAAGTCTTGTCTCAATAATAATGATATTCCTGCTTGAGTATCAATATTGTAATTATCAATTGTGTTGTAATTGTCAATTATCCATGTATTAACTTTCGTCTCCTGTAAAGCCGCAATTTGTATGGACTATTGATTAATCACTCGCCTAACCTCTGAAACTTTCACATCGTATATGGCTTTATTGACGTTAAAACTGCAAGCCTTTAGAGTGTGAGGTCCTGCACTCATGAAAAAAAGCCATAACGAGAGCACAAAAAAGTCTGTAATCGTAGCATTTTGAACATGTCTATCAGTTTCTATTTTATAAATGAAAAGTTGGTACGTACCTTTCCTGGCGAGTTTGCTCGCAGTGGGATATCTGTACTTACTGCCTACCATCACTGTTAAGATCCCGGTTGGCTGTGTGTTATTTTTCTTTTCCACTTGCTACCTTGCCTCCTCCAATTTCTTGACCACGAATTTCTTGTCGCAGACGGGCTTCTTTCGCTTTTTATTTTTTATTTTTGTTGACGAAATTTGACTGGAGACGACTCAGAATTTCCGGTTGTTTTCGTACGTTGTCGTTTACCACCTCTCTGTTTGATCACTTCTAAAGTTTCTTCAGAAAAGGATGGGGACAAAAAGTCCCCCTCCTGTCCACTTTCTTTTTCACTAAAAATCTCCTGTAGACGAACGTCGCGTAACACTGGGTTTAGCATTACACCCAAGCACGTCGGATTTAACTGCAGCAACTTTACTGAAAACACCTCCTTCTGTTATGTGTAAACTATCCGTAATTAACTCTGGTTGGGTACTGTCTTTAACCTCTATCGCTTTGGGAGGTATATTAGCACTTGGATTGATTTGTTGTACCAGCTGTGTTGTACTCGGCCGGAGCCTCTTCCTGCCGTTCACTTCCCCCTCCCACCTTCTTGGAAGTCCCAGCTGGTGTATGACCTTGCTCCAACTCTGGTGCACTTTGATTCCTAGGGTTGCCAGTGGTTTCTTGTTTGTCAGAAAAGTTCCTCTATCGTTGATTAGATAGAAGTGGGAAATTTTCAAAAGTAAATTCAATGGGCCTGTCGCCACTCGGAATCTGCCTAATGGGGATTTCTTGCCGCCGTTTGTCTTCTGGTGCTGGTTCTGCCTGTTTCGCTATTGAACGCTGTATTCTTGTTCGAACTTTAAAATTGAAAATAGACATGTACTGTGGTACTTGTGTTTTAGCTCATGAAAATGAATTAGTCTTTTCCAGGTGTACACGCTTGGTAGGCTTGAATTGACTGGAAAGAATATCTTAGATACTCTAGATACTGTACCGTACTGACTGAAAATACGCGACACAGTATCGTCTACCACCTCGAGTGGTATATTCCAGCATGAGATAACGGTAATTTCACTCAAATTCAATGTTACGGGAAGTATAATGCGTTCATTTCCGTTCACATAACTGATGGTTCCTTCACTCAGTTTCAAAGCACGATCCGCTACTTGTTGAGACACCAGTTTAATAAAATACGATCGATAGTACAAATCTGATTCTGTAGACAAAATGTCTTCCGGGTTCAAATATAAGTCCCTCTTAATCGCTTCTTGTAGATTTTCAAAACTTAGTTTCGTTTGTAATTGACCCAAATCCACTCGAAGAGTATTAATTATTTGTACTATAGAACTAGGCCTATATGCCATTACTTATATTCGTAGTAATAATATTAAGTAGATATTATCGGATATCCCTATTCCACTGTGGACACACGCTCGCTTGCTTGTGGCCACTATTCACTGCCACTCTTTAACACAGAGCTCAAAACCACACGTCCTCGCCTGAGCGCGTCGTGACTGGTTCTGCTACGAAGGCAGTTGGTGTTTATGTCTTTCCAAGTGATATTCATAGCTAGGATTTTACTGCGCAGGAGGTTAATGATTAACATGTAGATTTTACTACGAGAAATGTATGGAGGAAAAAAGGAGAGACACGTTTGCTACTGTGTAAAGATTTATACCCAACTTAATTCATCTTTCCACCAATGCAATCATGTCGTTCTTGATCCACCAGTCAACTGTTTACTGTTCACAGTGTAAAAGCAACATAATAACTCAAAATGGTGGGGCGTTCAGTGACAAGCAAGTAACTTTACTCCTGTTATTGTATTATAAAATATCCAACCAATGCTTAAACTTCATCCACAAAAGTACGTAACCTCAAAACGGCCAGTTTAGCTTACACTTCGATCAGAAAATGGCCGAATTTTAAGCGTAAAATAGCGCATAAGTTGAACGTTCACCGACGAAACACTTTGGCCAGTTTCAGCCAATTTTCAGTTAACGTTAAGCCATTACAAAGAAAACGTTAAACTTTTAAATGTAGTTAAGGTTACCAGTCTTTCCACTAAAGGGCTTACTCTATACCCATATTTAAGAGTAAATACAACAAAACGCTAATTTTCAACTTTTGTTTCTCCATAAAGCGGAGTAACTTTCATCCATTTCGTGTTTCCACTTTTTACAGTGCAGTTATCGTGACCACAAATATGTTTTTATTTATATTTTTTTTAACTGGCATGAAAAGGTCTAAGGAGCATGAAATGAAAAATTATGTAGAAAATTTTTCGGATGTCGCGACATGGTAACGACTGTAATAGGTAGTGTTTCTTCGAAATCTACCTAAAATAATTATTTTTAGATTTGTCGTCATGTTTCCTCCTGATTGATACTTCCTTCTTTCTCAGTGGTAATTTACGGTTAAAAAATTACGCATCTATGTGACAGAATAGAAAAGATTTTTCCATTGAGTATCCTTCTGCATGTGCAACCCAATTTAAGGATCTATGTAGTACATCACCGCTTGCTCACGCAAAACCTGTCGCTGCCTTTTTACCTTATAACAGACAACCACTCGGATATGTGAAAGGTAGTAAACATTAGTGCACAAGATTTTTCACTGTTTGGGGAAATTATCCCTTTGCAATTTGCAGAGTTTAAATAGATGGCATTGGCACTGGAGACATTGTACGTACGGGTTTTTGCTAGTGAGGTTTTGCTGTTGAAATTTATGCTGGCAATGTTTTGTGGTCGAGATTTTTGCTGTCGAGGATTTGCCCTCGACGTTCTTGTTAGCGAGTTCTGTCGTCGAGGTTTTTGCTGTCGACAATTGTACGTCGATATTATGTAGGCGAGGTTTTGTTGTCGAGGTTCTGACGGTACACCTTGGTTTCGAGTATTTAAATGACCAAACCAATTATAACTTGGATCTGTTATGCAAATCAGGGGTGTCGGTGCTGCAAAGCCAGTTTTTGTCCAGTTATGGACACGCACTATTCATTACTAGATTGAAATCAAAATACAAGATTGATTGAGGTTTTATTAACGTCCTAAGGTAGCTGGTGAGCTTCTGAGGACCAAACTTACAGTTTTATTAAAGTGGGTTTCGAAACACTCCGTTCAATAGCTCTCAGCGGAAATTAAACTCATGAACACCACTCGGCCACCCGACGGGTGAAATCATAATTCTGTTATTTGTTTTATTTCAACTTGGGAAAGATTATTTACTCTCCTTGGCCATAAGTTTTTCAGGAAATATTTTTGGTCCCATTTTTTAACTCCCGTGATCTAGTAGCAACGGTCTAATAAATGTTCCACAAAATCATTAAAACTATTTGACCGATTTTCAGCGGCCGCAGGAGTTAAAAACATTTATAGAAGTAGTTAAATTCAGCGACTGCTGAGCTACTGCCATGTAATTAATCGTTATAATGTAATAAGGGATTTGGATGCGTAGATATCCGAAACTTTTACCATTTTTTTTATAGACGAGAGGAACATTTCATACACAGACAGAATTGTCTTCATAATTTACTTTCATCTTTTGTTTTCCGCATCATGAAATTTCAAATTACGTTTCTAACTTTTATTATTACGCTTTTGTGTATTCTGCGTCTTGTTTCAAAGGAACTTGAGACGTTGCGTTATTGTATTACGATGAAAAAGTATTTTGTTAAGCAAGGTTGACGTGTGTGAGTATGTCTTATAGGCTTCCCTTCTCATGGGTTAACAATGAGTTTGGTGTACCCAAGATTGAAACCTCTTTGTACAGCATGTGCACAAGTGATAAATGTAAAGTTGTGATATGCAGAAACAATTTTAAAATAAACAAACTTTTTGTTAGAAAGTTGCGAATTAAATTTTGGTTTGTAAAGTAATAAAAATATATTTTTTTTGTAAAATTTAATTTCATTAAGGCAAAGTTGTGAGTGATATTTTACATTGTATAAGTTCTAATAAATGATTTAAAAAGTACGAAAAATTGTTGTTATAAAGATATGAATAAAATTTTACTTTGTTTAAGTTACAAAGTATAAAGTGTAAAGCTAAATTATTAACTACACAATTTTAAAACCAGGATAAACTATTCTGTTACAAAGTTGCGAATGACATTTTACTTTGTGTAAGTTATAAAGTGTAAACTGAAAAGTGCGTAAAACTTGCAGTTAAAAGTTGTAAATGATATTTTACTTTGACCACGTTATAAACTATAAAGTGTAAATTTGAGTTGTTAAGTATACATTTCAGAAGTAAAATAAACTTTTTTGTTACAAAGTGGGGAATTATATTTTACTTTGTGCAAGTTACAAACTACTAACTGAAAAACTTAAGTTGTGAACAAAACATTTTAAAGCGGAGTCAAACTCTTTTCGTCACAAAGGTGAAAATGACATCTTACAATTTACAAGTTACAAAATAGAAAGTTTAAAGTTAAGTTATGGAAAAAACGTTTCTGTAAGTATGATAATCTTTTTGTTACATAGTTCTGAATAACGGTTTACTTTTGCAATTTACAGACTACAAAGTGAACAAACATTTTAAAAGCAACCTTAAATGTTTTTGTTAGAAAGTTGAAAATAATACTTTACATCGAACAAGCTATGAAGTAAAAAAACTGAAAAGTTCAATTGTTAACTACAGCAATTTAAAAGTATGACATTTTTTTTATTTCAAAGTTTGTGGATGACATTTTACTTTGGACAAATTACGAAATAAAGTTAAAAATTTAAATTGTTAACTACATAATTTTGAAAGTATGATAAACGTTTAGTTACAAAGTTGGGAATAACAGTTTACTTTCCACCTTACAGACTATAAAATGAAAACTTAACTTATAAAAAAAAACATTTTAAAGCAAACTAGACCTTCTTTGCTACAAAGTTGTGACAACAACATTTTATTTTGTGCGAGTTATGAAATAGAAACTGAAAAGTTAAATTATAAAGATGTATTTTAAAGTATAACGAAGTTTTTGTTACAAAGTCAGAAATAACATTTTACTTTGTGTGACTTAAAATGTTGCGAGTGACATTTTACTTTGTGTAAGTTCTATCAAGCGATTTCAAAAGCAAACTAAAATCTTTATTTCAAATTTGAGAACGACATTTTACTTTGTACAAGTTGCGAAGTAGAAACTGAAAAGTTGAATTGTTAACTACATAATTTTAAAAGTATTGTAAGCATTCCTGTTTCAAAGCCGCGACAATAACATTATATTTATTCAACTTATGAAATTGAGAATGAAAAGTTAAAAGTATGACAAACTTTTTTACGAAGTTAGGAATAACATTTTACCTCGTGTAACTTAAAAGTTGTGAGTGGCATCCATTTTTTCCAGGTACATCCATTTTTGTCAACATAGTCTCCATTAAAAACTACACACTTGCGCCACCGATGTGGCAACTTCTCTATGCCCTCTGCGAACCACTTTTTTGGAGTCTGTCGCAAACACGTCCGGACAGCGTCTTGCAGTTTCTGGAAGTCGGCGAAATGATGTCCACGCACCGGTTTCTTCAATGACCCGAAGAGGTGGTAATCAGAAGGGGCCAAGTCAGGAGAATAAGATGGGTGTGGAAGCACATGGAACCCCAGCTCATAAATGGCAGTCGCGGTTGCCCGACTCTTGTGGAGACGAGCGTTGTCGTGTTGCAGGAGCACACCTTTCGCCTATTTTCCTGGTCGTCTCCTCTGAATTGCACGGCGCAAACTCCGAAGCGTTATCACGTATGACTCGCTGTTAATGGTGGTCCCGAGTTCCAGCCAGTCAATGAGTATGATTCCATCCTTGTCCCAGAAGACTGTTACCATGGGTTTGCCTGCAGAGGCAAACTCGTATTTATTCATTTCTCTATCCTACGAGATATGCAAATCCAATATAACATAAGTGTATTACATGAGGTATGTAAAATCAGATTGGTTGAACTCTGTTAGAAAAGATGACTGCTTTAACTCATTATCCTGTGTCATACTCATAGCATCATGCCAGCGAGGAATCTCAGGAGGCATATCAAACTTGGTCTGAGGCAATATTTGAACTAATATATACTCTTTATCAAATGTAAGCTTTTTCCTTAACTCGATGTGTAATTCATCTTGGCAAGTGCGTATTATGGGAAACATACTCACCTTGATCCAAAACAACATTCATTCTATTCAACTGAAGTTCAAAATATGTTTTACTTCCGAAATTGTACCTCTTAGAAATATAGAACGAGGGTAGGATCACCAAATCGTAGTAGCTTTAAATAATCGAACTGTGTTCTCATGAGTAAAATTTCTAGTTAAATATGAGAATCTTCGTTATTCCATAGAAAGGACAATCAAACAAATACAAAAATGACTTTTGTTATGACTTATATGAGAAGTATTCAACATATCCCACCTTAGTTAGGTTCAGTTAAATATAACTCTCATTATCATGTATTCTCACACATCTGAAAAAACAATACCGTCAACAAGAGGGTTTTGAACTGGTGCAGTCAACACAGGTTGTTATATTATTCATTTTTAAAAAGCCATACATTGTCTCGCGCTGCAAAATTTGTATTTTCAAGAAGCCAGAGGCCGGAGTTCAATATAACATTAGGTGAAAACCTTCCATATAATATAGTTCTGCTTTAGGGAATTCAATTGATGTCTTTAATAATATCGTTCTATAGGAGTTAATCAGATTGTCCTATATATCAGATAAGGTAGACAAGTCCTTAGTTGTGAAAACAAGATAGAGGTATGGAATTATTGATAACGTGGGATAATAATCCCATATCTTTGGCTAATCAAAACACGGAGTACTACTAAAGATAGTACAATCCATAGTTTCGCCAAGTAATATGTATCTAGACGAACTCTTATGCTAGTTTTAATGTGCACTAACCTTACCCAGAAAAATAATTTCCATTAATACCAGTCCCAATCTTTAAATATACACTTATCAGCCTAGTAAATTACATTTGTCAATGTTTTATCCAAAATTCAAACCTTTTCTCTTATCGTAGTTATTTCGTTACCATCATGATTATACGATTTAATCCATAAAGTATTTTCCGAGTATTTTCAAAGTCATATTAAGTCAATCCTGAAAAGTATCTTCAAAACTGACTTGTCCTTCAACTTTCTATCAAGTTAAAGCTGGTTTCTAGTAAATATTCTAATTTGTACAATATTAAGGTATCTCCATTAGCTCAATCTTCTATATAACAAAATAATGTGTTTAATTAAACCTAACTTATCTTGCATACCCAAAGACCAATCTTGAATTCCGTTATTACTCAACTCTATTACTTTTGCACTTCTAAAATTATATAAACATGTTCAGGCCTTAAGAATGTGTGACCTAGCAATCGGGACCAGTTGACTCTCACCATCGTCATATGAAGCTAATAGCTAAATAACACCCTCTATTTAAATCATACCCTTACCCTGCTTTGGCTTTAAAAGACAAGGTAATATTACAGTCCTCGGACAATCCGACAACTTGTTATATTATTATCCTTAAAACGATAGCGTCCATTATAAAATGATGTGACGTTTTCTAATGGTAAGATCTGAAGTCAGTTTCTCTGTACTAAAATTTCGCTTGCATCTACATTTACTAGACTGTAATACAAGATAAGTTTGTATAATATATGGAAAAGTGTGACGCTTTCAAATACTCATATATTGAATATTTCATATATTATAATCTGAAGTCAGTTTCTTACTACCTTTTTATTTAGATACTAATGTGCGGTATAAACACGCAAATAAAAAATAATGTATACAAAGGCTGAAAATGCCAAAAAATCTCAAGTGACTCCGTAAATGTAGTACAGTCTGAAGTCAGTCTCTTTACAGACTTTGCGTCTAAACACTGGGTTACGCTATAAACTGACTGCATTCCTGTATGAAAAGGTATTAATTAACTCCATAGAAATAATCCCACTTTCAAATCAATTTCTCGTTAGCGTTTGGGGCGGTACCACTGTCAAATAACATGATTGTATGTCATCATATGTAAAGACATTGATCATCCCTAAATAGCACATGTTCTCTATTTCAAGTAGATTTATCGTTGCCAGTATAAAGCCGGTGTGTCAGTATTGTTATAAAACGATATCTTCAAATCTGAAATCAGTTTCTCTTTAGGTAATATGTTCATCTGAATGCTTAGAAACAACATAACTAAATAAAATGAGTTATCCTGTTTTACAATTATTAGAGACTGGTAAGTGTCAACGTATAAGCATTTGACGTTATTACCTAGCGCAAGGGAATGTCCTTGTCTTAAAAAATCATTCTTTAAGTTATACAATCCTACATGGTATAAGAACAACGCGAGCTTTGTTTAAGAGGAAATATCCTTATATGTTATATTTTAATGGTATAGTCATTCAGCCTAATCGTTATGCAATCCAATCTAACATGATTGTATTAAAGGAGGTATATAATACCTCTTGTTTAGCCTACGTCTAGGCATGGTACCGAGACCTAGACTAGTCTCGGTCTCATCTCGAATTCGAGACCGAGACCAAGACTAAGGTCTAGGAACCGAGACAAGACCGAGACACTATACATCGAGACTTACTCGAGACGAGACCAAGACCGAGACTTGCACCTCGAGACTCTCGTCTCGATCAAGACTGTAAATTTTATTTTCACGAATGTCAATAATATTAATTTAATGCTTTTGTTGATGATGTTCCGTACTAGAAGAAGTCTTGTAACAATTAGTTTTATTCTGATAAATTTTATTTAATATGTTACATTGTAGTTTTAAAATATGACTATAAATCATATAAGTAGTTAAGTTATCAAT
>JAGDQP010008241.1:26975-57145 GCA_022664845.1 Lepisma saccharinum
AGTTATCAATTCCAAACTATTTTCTGTTGTCTTTCAACAATAATATAAAGTGTTGGAGATTGATTCGGGGACGGATGAATGCAGACATTTATTTTCTTCTGCGAATTTTAATCCCCATACTTTTTCCTTATCGGTCTTTTACCGTACTTCTGTTGACACTGTCCTATTTATATCAGCCTCTGCTATACTGATACTGTAAAGACTGTAAAGCATACGTCAAGAAGCAAAACTATCTAAACTCTAATATGGGTCTTTTCTTATACCATTTATTTATTATATTTTTGAAAAAATGGAAAGATTTTTGCAATACCAACCTTACAAATGTTGGAGGCAATATCGTTATGATCCTTCTCATTACGATATACAGTAGACGCTCTTTTATACGGCACGGTCGGGATCGCGGCCATGCTGGATAACCAATTTTGCCGGATAATCGAACGTCTATAGTCCTAACGGCCACAAAGCAGGAAACGCTAAACTTAAGTGAATACTGACAATCACGACAAACACTAAGCGAACGGAAACATGGTTACAAGCAGACTTGGGGAGTAAAGTAACGCAAGTAACGCGTTACTTTTTCAGTAACAAGTTACAATATTTTTAAAGTAACTGTAACGGGTAAAGAGTTTTTTCGCCAAGTAACGACGTTACTTTTTGCGTTACTTTTTCATCTGTTTGCAAAGAGACAAAAATACAATTCCTTGCCAAGAAAGAAATATTTCTTAGAAGTTTTCTAGATTTTTGAAAGTCTAAGGTTTAATGTATTTGTAGGTATGCTGCATGTGTTGGGTGTGTATATAATCAGGGTCAAAAATTTATATTTCTACCAGTTTTCTTTCCACATTACCAATACAAAAGATGCAAGAACCGGTGCAAAAGTAACGCGTTGCTTATTAAATAACGTAACGCGTTTCTATTGAAAGCGAGTAAAGTAACTGGTAACGCGTTACTTTTTGACAGTAGGTAAAGTAACTTGTAACGCGTTACGTTTTAAAAGTAACGTGCCCAACACTGATTACAAAGTTCGTAAACATCACTGTATAAAGCGTGCGACACAGATGAACAGCTGATGACAAAGAAAATGGCATTTACAGACAAGAACAGTGGCGCGACGTTGCGGACAAGGTCAATGAGCACCCGAGCACAACCGGAAAAAGCCGAATGTAAGTGGCTCCACCTATGCAGGATAATAGAGCGTGCCGGTTTATAGAATGCGGATAAAAGAGCGCCTACTGTATATGGAAACAAGTAAGTCGGAGCTCAGTGGCGGGACACCTCAACGACACCTCAACTATCTTCCTAGCCCTGGTAGTTACTGATTTGAAAGTTGTCGACAGACAGACGTAGAGGGAATATAAGATTATATGTACATAGTAATGCCTTAGACACAGCAAAATTTTTACCTATTAATATAAGCTTTGCTAGGATCGTTGGAATGGCATTTTAATCTGATAACACGGCTTATTTGAAGTACCAATGTGCTAATTTCGGTTTAAAAGATTCGCAATACGCTATTTAAAAGTAGCCCCTACCGGGAACACCACTCGTTTCTTTTTGCTTTCATCTATGGATGTGCAGCTGTAATCCATACTTATGAATTGGTTCTTTTAACCACTCAAGAGCAGTATTGTAAACTAATTGATTCTTGTACCTTCGGAGTTCCGTAAATACTATTTTAAATTTCTTTGTATTTGATTATTTCCTTACACAAAAGTTGAAAATAAGTTATTTTTTGTCACGTGCTGTATACTGTTAAAATTTTTTTAACGTCACAAGGAATTTTCAGGGGGGTTCTAAGACTTTTGGTATTTCATGTTGTTACACTCCAATGGAGGAATACTCAGAGAGTTTTCGCATGATTATCTGGATGTTTTTTCGTTTTCAGTTCTGCACCTGCGCAGAATGAGAAAACTATTTCTTATCGTAACTGTGCATGCAATGTTGATCCAGAGCTTGCTGCCGCCATTTTGTCAGTTCTTATTTTGGTAGAAATGGGAAAATTTTGAGTGAATGGGAATTAAGAAACCAAATAACAATTACATAAATGATTAAAATGTGGCATAAGTCGTGGGATCAACTTTGTTGATATCTTCGGGATTCAACCAACATAATTCTAACACTCTATACTGTTTTCTTTTAACTGGAAATTTAGAGCTGTCAGTAGGACGTTAGACTTTTCAATAAAGAACCCATGTCAAATCTCCTTTAGACTTCTTCTTCTTTTTTATGCTCTCAACATTCCTGAGAACTGTATGACGGATGCCTTTATTAGCCAAATTACTGAAAATTCCCAGGTAGCTATAGTTGCCTAGCTTTTCCCAGGAATGTTTCGGAAAATCTTTAACATTGTATGTTCATTTATTTCTATAAACCTGGCAAAAAATTTCGACTGCAACGATTTTTTTTTATTTTTAACGTAACAGTTATTCAGGCAATGTAAATATAATTTAGGAATAGCAGAACTTAAATGATACGTATACCAATTTTGCAATTTATGGTATAACATGGATCCGTTCCCATAATATAAATATTTTACGTGTCTCACTTATTGGTATTCTATATATCCTAACTAGAGCTATATATTACTTTAAAGTTGTACTGTTTTCACCTCTATTTCAGAATATTATTTCTAATCTAAACCCCAAATTATATGCAAAAACTATGTTAATGTCATATTAATATTCTTGTTCTTGTACTGAGATCCGAAACCTTGCATACCCATTTCAAATAAGGTAAGGGACGGCAATTTTTTAAAGTCTATCGTCTTTCGAGACTTTCGATACGAGACCGAGACTAACGTGTCGAGACTCCAGACCGAGACGAGACAGGTTTACGACGGAGACCAAGACCGGAATTTTCAGATCGAGGCGAGACCAAGACAAGACTGTCCTAAAAATTTAGGCGAGAACGAGACTGATGCCAGTCTCGTCTCGTCTCGATACCATCCCTAGCTATGTCCTATGTATCGTAGCATTATATGAGTTTTTAGTGGTCCAGTTCAGCTCTGGCATGTTAAATGAATTATATGTTTTTAAATTCTGGTACGTCTTGTATACTTGATATTCTATATAATATACAACAAAATATTAAAAGATTTTCAGTAACAGAATTCAGCTCTGAGTATAATCGATGGGTTATATACTCCCTATGCTGTTAATAACCTATGTGGTATGCAAATTACTATTATGTGGGTTTTCAGTGACCAAGTACACCATTAACATTTTCGATTAATTATAAATGTGGACTCCAATACTTCTACCACTGTTGAGCTGTGTTATATACAACGCAACAGTACATCCGTTGTCAGTGCCCAAGTTCAACTCTGCCGCAAGGGGAAATCATTATACAAGCGCCTGCCATGTAAGCTTTATGTTGGATAGAAACTGTTTGTGTGAGTTTTCTAAGAGTTCTCCCGTTACCTCCCAAATTCTTCATTTCACTAGTCATTCTATCATCAGCCATCCAGCCAGAGCCAAAGTTCTCTAAAGACCTTAAATTAAATTCTATTCGAATTCACCAATGGGGCTATGAATTTTAACTCTTTCTGCTATACCACGAAAGCTGAACATTTATAATATTGATTTAAGAGTAACGAAGGTAACCTGAAAGTTAGATGGAAATCAGCTAAATAGTTTTGAAATTGTGGAACTCTTATTTTTATTATTTCTGATATAATAAAGCTGAAACTTTTATATTACATTATTTTAAGGCTTAGGAAGCTAAGCTGAAAGTTTTATATCACATAATTTTATGGGTGGGGAAGGTAACCAGAAAGCTTGCAGAAAATCAAATAGTTTTGAAGATATTGTTGAACATTTATTTGACCGTTGCTACTAGATCACGGGAGATGAAAATTTTGTATCGCATTATTTTATTATTGGGGAAGGTAATCGGAAAGTTTGATGAAAGTCGGTCAAATAATTTTAAAGATATTGTACGACATTTATTTTCGCCGTCGCCATTAGACCACGGGCGATGAAAATTATATATCAAATTATTTTATGTTTGGGAAGGTAACCTGAAAGTTTGAAGAAAATCGGTCAAATAGTTTTCAAGATATTGTGGAACATTTATTTTCACCGTTGCCACTAGACCACGAGAGATGAAAAATTTGTATCACATTATTTCATGACTGGTGAAGGTAAGTTAAATGTTTGAAGAAAATAAGTCAAATAGTTTTGAAGATATTGTAGAACTTTTTATTTGACCGTGACCATTAGACCGCGCGAGATTAAAATTTAATGTTGCATTATTTGATGACGGGAAGGTAAGCTAAAAGTTTGGTGAAGCTCAGCCAAATAGTTTTGAAGATATTGTAGAACATTTATTTTGAACGTTGCCACTAAACCACAGGGGACGAAAATTTTATATTACATTATTTCATGATTGGGAAAAGTGACCTGAAAGTTTGATGAAAATCAGTCAAACAGTTTTAAAGATATTGTGAACATTTATTTTGACCATGGAAGATGAAAATTTTGTCGCATTATTTGATGACCGGGGAAGGTAAGTTAAAAGCTAGATGAAAATCGTTCAAATAGTTTTGAAGATATTGTGAAACATTTATTTTCACCATGGCTATTAGACCACGGGAGATGAAAATTTTGTATCGTCTTATTTTAAGATTAGGGAGCGTAACCTGATGCAAATCGGTCAAATAGTTTTGAGGATATTGTGGAACATTTATTTTGACCATTGCCACTAGATCACGGGAACTGAAAATTTTGTCACCTTATTTTATGATTGGGGAAGGTAATCTGAAAATTTTATGAAAGTCGATGAAATAGTTTTGAAGATATTGTGGAACATTTATTTTGACCGTTGCCACTAGACCGCGGGAGATGTTTTTTATCACACGATTTTTATGACTGGGGAAGGTAACCTGAAAGTTTGAAAAAAATCGGTCAAATAGTCTTGAAGATATCGTGGAACATTTATTTTGACCATTGCCAGTAGACCACGGAGCTGGCGAATGATGCACGAGCCACCGGTTCTTGTAAAGTTGAAGACAAACTAAAATGAGAAAAATTCGTGGCTTTTAAGAATAATTTTTTTTGTTTAATCTACAAACAGATATAGTGTTCATCTTCTAACCTTAGAAAATAGATAAGAAAAAGTCAACCGATAAGAATTCACCAGAATAAATAACATGGTTTCACTAAGTTAAAAATAACAAGGACCAGCAAAGAATACAAAGGTCAGCAAATACTAAAGTACAACAGATAACATAAGTCAATAACTCAACAATTCTATTGCAAAAACGAAACGTACTTCATTTCTTCATTCTGTTTAAACCTTTGAAAGAAAAAGAAATCACTCTGTTTCCATATCACGTTTAACCAAAAGTATAAGGTACAAATGAAAAAATGCCAAAGTGCATCCAATGTGTTCATCAAGTATTATATTTTTTATTCAATAAAGAATAAATAAAGTCTTAACATTTTTTAACTGTGCACAAGTAGGCAGCCACGTCTCACTGATTCCTTGTGAATCACATCCAAAGGTCAAGAAATATCAAAGGTCAACAGATAACAAAAGTCAACAGATAAGTGTGACGGCGGCGTTTGAAGTCAAGATCAAATAATCATACTAATAGCAAAAACGGACAATTTGCTCATAGTAACTACTGCGGACAGTAACCACAACGACGAATCAATATCTTTCTACAAAATATCAAATATTATAATTATAGATTATTGACTGTAGGACTGTAATACTGTGTCAAATTCAATTATTAAACTTCAGTTGTTAAAGAATGTCGCAATGGGCATTGATCATGAAGAATCGCGCCCGCGATTAATACTTATAAAAGACGTCACAACAACAATCAAGCGATTTCAACAATAAAGAAAAACGAAAATAAAAATCGGCATCGATCGAATTCTTGAATTGATTATGAACTTTCTTCCCTGAAAGTTAGAGCTCTCTAGGCTTGAATTTGTAGGAGCAGCATTGAAATTTCGTGCCACGATAAAAATACATTAGACATACGAAGCCAGTGATACCAACTTTTGTTGGAGATCGTTGCTTTACATTAACCTTAATAAACCACTTAAATAATTACATCTTTGAACATAAAATATAAATTTCTTGTTTTAAAATATTATTTCTACGTTTCTGCATTTTGTCTATTTACTTCCTGGACTTTTTTTTAACTTCAAATATAAACAAT
Organism: Lepisma saccharinum; assembly: GCA_022664845.1. Classification (NCBI taxonomy): domain Eukaryota; kingdom Metazoa; phylum Arthropoda; class Insecta; order Zygentoma; family Lepismatidae; genus Lepisma; species Lepisma saccharinum. Next base: position 33,148 of record JAGDQP010008241.1, read on the forward strand.
TCAACATTGAACGATTATATACTTTTGTTGCAAAAGCACTAAATGAATAAATAATAGAGTTATAAAACCTCTCCACTAGAGTCTCTATTAGCGCTGCTGACGCGGCGCCACTTAGAAAGTTGAGATATAGAATGTTTATTTGGCAACAACATATGTTGTGAGTTGTTATCTATCATATGGTTACTGTGCTACACTCTTTGGTATTGTTTTAGTTGATTCGTTTGTATTTGAGAAGAAAATGCCGATCTCCTGTGCAGCTTACGGTTGTACTAAGAAATATAAGAAAGGAAGTAATGTATCGTTTCACAAATAAATAATCATTTAATATTATTCCGTGAAAAATGTTTCGTTATGTAAGACACTCTTTCGTGTAGTTTATGTCTGCTATATATATATATATACAGATGCTTATCAGAATAATGGAAACACCTGAACGAAAGTGCAACTTACCAGATTAATATGGTGTCGGGCCACCTTTCGCCTTCAGAACAGCCTTGATGCGACGTGGGATGGAGGCATAGAGGTCGTGAATGGTAGCAAGTGGAATATTACACCATTCCTCGTGCAGGGCATCGGCCAGTTCTGTGAGAGAGGATGGAGGTGGAAATCGTCGCCGGAGTCGTGTTTCCAAGATGGACCACAGATGTTCAATTATGTTGAGATCTGGGGATTGGGCGGGCCAGGGGAGGTGTTGAACTTCATCCCGATGTTCCTCAAACCACGCTGCAACAACTCCAGCTGTGTGAATGGGTGCATTATCATCCTGGAATATGGCGTCATTGTCCGGGAACAACATCCGGACCATAGGATGCAAGTGGTCTCCTAAATTGCGACATAATCGTTGGCAGTGATGCGTCCGCGAAGTGTGACCACAGGACCCAATGAAAACCATGATATTGCGGCCCACAGCATCACCGTGCCGCCGCCATGTTTCACAGTTGGGCGGAGACACTGCAGATCATACGCTTCTTTGGGTGTTCTCCACACATAAACACGGCCCGTGGTTTGGAATAGGGTGAATGATGACTCATCCGACCATACCACACGTTTCCAGTCGTCAACGGTCCAAGTTGCATGGTCGCGGCACAATTTGCGGCGTGCTAAAGCGTTCTGGTCCCTGATGAGAGGTTTGGCCCGTGCAACACGACCCCGTAAGTTCATGTCATGTAATTCGCGGCGGACTGTGATTGTCGAAACAGGTTGGGGGAGGTGCTGATTGAGTTCCTCCGTCACTTGCGCCGCAGTGGCACGACGGTTCCGCCTGACAATGCGCTTTAATACCCGGCGTGCCCTGTCACTGATGCTTTTCTTCCGCCCACTGTTCCGCTTCCCCGATGTGGTTTTCCCGTGTGTTGTGTAGGCCGTCATCACCTTCGACACTGTCCCTGGCGACACACTAGCCACTGCCGTCACACTCACTCCACATAACCGCGCACCAACAATTTGCCCTCTTTGAAACTCTGAGAGGTCTCCCATTTTACACTACCTCCGTCTGCTGCAGCCACTGCACACTCCTGTTCCACGACGCCTGACGTAGTATGGAGACCGACCTAACACACCACCACCAGCAGTCCGGCGCTGCGGTCGCCACGACACCACTGCCAACCCATACATCTGACGTGTTGCCAACTACAGGTGTTTCCATTATTCTGATAAGCATCTGTATATATATATAAACACACACATCTTTGATTAGAATTATTTGATGCGAAGGTATTTTGTCGTTTTTGATCCATAGTTATAAAACTGTCCCTCAATGCCAAAGAGAAATATACATAAAAATAAATATTCCTATATTCAGAAATAATGATTCGTTTTCACTCTTAATAAAGTAGTTATATTCGTGTAGAAAAAAATATATCTGTCTATTTAAAATTTAAATATTTCTAAGCCCATAATGTATTGTTGAATTTTATTGATGGCATTAGGCACCTAAGGCTCAGGCCGAGATAGGGGGGGAAGGATTCGGAAGATGTCGGCCAGGGCCTCTGTTGAAGGTGCCATCCCTGCATTTGCCTGGTGTACCTGAGCAAAAAATCTGGAAAAACCTCAGTCAGGATGGTCAGCCGCTGGAATCGAAACCCATGACTTCCCGAATGCTACACCAACACTCTACCACTGAGCTACGGTGGCTCGGTAAGTAATGTGCTGTTGAAAAGACTTGTTAAATTATTAAGAACATTGATGATGAGTGTTCTGCTCGAAGGCAGCTCTTGACCTGAAGATCCCAGAGCTAGGTGAACCGATGGTGATTTGCCATTGCCTTTTATCGCACAAAGATGACGTCCTAAGGACGGGACATACAGTTTAATGTGGATTCCGAACCACTTGTGTCCCCGCTGGGAATCGAACCAGGAACACCCTGATTACACTATTAAGAACAATAGAAAAAAAATTAACATCGTAACAAAAATAGATAAGAAACGCACCTTGGTCGGTAAGGGGAAAACTCGTGAATTCTATATACCTGAAGTCAAACAAAATAATATACTTAATAGATATGACTATTCGCATTGTTTATGATATAAAGTCAAAACGGAACATTTGAAAAACTAGAAAAAAAACAATGTCGTTTTTAATAGTTTTAACACAAAGACTTTTACTCTAAATTTAAAGACAGTCTTCTTCAATCTCAAATAACTTTTCCGGCATCTTCGAAGCTAACCAGGGAAGCCAGTTTTATTTTTTATCTATATAATGTCACTTTCGATAGATGGTAGAACTTAAATATCACGTTAAAGCTGTCCGAAAACTAGAGATAATTTTTATGTACATTTTAATGACATACGTCTTGTTTCAATATTTATGTGAAAATTGCCGACTACTGGTGTATGTCCGACGACCGGTGCCCATAACCTATTTTCAATTTTATAATTTTCTTTGTAAATTTATGCAGGTAAACCGTTAGTTGTATAAATTACAGCATTAGTATTTTGTGTGTGTAATATTCATGTCACTTGCGATGTATCCCTAATGCTGTATAATATTTTAAAATATATCTCTAATGTTTTCTTAAATAAGTTATGTGGCTTTAAATATCAACATTATATTGTTTTATTTAACAAGTAAAAAAGGGAGGTGGCATCTTCAACATAGGCCCTGGCTGACAGCTTCCCGAATCCTTTCCTCTCCCCTATCCCGGCCTGAGCCTTAGGTGCCTAAATTCCATAAATAAAATTCAAAATTTAACAAAAAATATTTTTTTAGAACAACAATAATATTTATCGAGAACGTTTTATATAAGTGATTTTTATATTAAATTATACCTTATATTGATCAATTTAATTAGGAATTGTTTGTATCTTACGTGTTGAACTTAACTAAGGTGAACTCTAATGCGAATTCTCAATTATTTTTCTTCATCAAAAGATCGTGCGTGGCACATACAAATGATATACCAGGGGTATGCATAAGTAGTTTCCGGTTTACCTAAGAGATGGCGCCAGCGAAAAGTACGCTGCGTATTCATTTGACATACGTCATTTTGTTCGTCTGCCATTAAACTACAAATACACACAAGTTGAGTCCGCCAAACACTAGCGTCTTTGTTTTATCGTTCAGTGATCATGTCGAAGTTTGTGCCTGAAAAAGAACATTTGCGGCACGCATTGCTTTTCTTATTTAATCAAAAGAAAAAAGCTGTTGAAAGTCATCGTGTGCTGGTAGAAACATATGGTGAACACGCTCCATCGATTAGAACATGTGAGACATGGTTTCGACAATTTAAAAGTGGTGATTTCAATGTGAAAGACAGTGCGCGCTCTGGTAGACCACAAAAGTGCGAAAACGAGCAATTGCAGGTGTTATTGGAGGATGACCCAACTCAAACTCAACAGCAATTGGCAAAAGCATTAAATGTGTCACAAGAAACAATCAGCAGACGTTTACAAGCAATGAGGAAAGGAAGATCAATAAACTGGGTAAATGGGTCCCACACGATTTGAATGAACGTCAAATGGAAAATCGCAAAGTCACTTGTGAAATGCTGCTTCAGCGCCACGAAGGAAAATCCTTTTTGTATCGAATTGTGACGGGTGACGAAAAATGGATTTATTTTGAAAACCCGAAGCGGAAAAAATCGTGGCTTTTACCTGGCGAAGCCGGTCCTTCAACACCAAGGCCAAATCGCTTCGGCAAGAAGACCATGCTTTGTGTCTGGTGGGTATTATGAACTCTTGAAGCCCGGCGAAACCGTTAATGCACAACGCTATCGCCAACAAATGATTAATTTAAATCACGCATTGATCGAAAGATGACCGGAATGGGCCCGAAGCCATGGCAAAGTGATTGTGTTACACGACAATGCGCCGTCTCACACAGCAAAACCAGTGAAAGACACCTTGAAATCGCTTGGATGGGACATCCTTCCGCACCCGCCGTACTCCCCGGACCGGGCGCCATCTGACTATCACCTCTTCGCACGCGCTCGCAGAGCAACACTTCAGCAATTTCGAAGACGTTGGAAAATGGTTCGACGAATGGTTTTCCGCAAAAGACAAGCAGTTTTTCTGGCATGGTATGCATCAATTACCAGAAAGATGGGCGAAATGTGTAGAAGTCGATGGCCAATATTTTGAATAAAACAAATTTAATTTCCCTTGAAAATTACGTGTTTTCTTTACCACAAAACCCGGCAAAAGCTTATGCATACACCTGGTAATACCAGGCAGCGCACGGCTCGCTGTTTCATTTCTGCCAAACAAACAGAGAAACAGTTGAATGTTCAACTTGCGCCACGCTGGGAATTAAAACCCACGTAGACGGTGGCGCCAGTTCTGCCTCTAGTGGAGTTCTATAACTCTATGGAATAAATTATTTTTTACTGTTATTTTATTACGGTGATTTTAAAATTTTCAGTTCACGAGCTGTCATATAGAATTACTTAGGTATGTGTTCTATGTCGCAATTAAAATCTAACCTCCGAAAATAAACCTGTTAATGCGCGGTGGGTAGTATTATGTTGTACGATTTTCGACGCAGAGCCATATCAATTTGACTTTGAAATTAGCAAAACGTAAAATCTTCAAGTCGAGGGCTACTCTACTTCAGTGCCGTAGCCATGAGGTGGCATCCGGGCACGTGCCCCTCCATTACGACTAGCGCTAATTTTTTTTTTTTTATTATTTGCAGGGGACATAGCATCTTTTCGAACGATTCATTATTTTTTAGAAACAATCATACAGTAGCATGCACTAAATTTTTAGATATTTGTGTTGATTTTAATAAAGTATACATAACTTTCACTCTCTACTCTCTTTATTTATCAACTTTAAAAATAATAATAATAATTTTTATTTTTTACAGTGAGCTGTAGACAGTGCAAATTTGTCCGACTATTGTCATGTCTTTTGTCCTGAAATGGAAGTCATAATAATGGCTTGTATTCAATTCTAGTAGTAAGCTCCTTCTTCACGACTATATTTTGTGCTGGGCTGTCGAAACAATGGGCCTTTGCCCACTAACCATTTGCGAGCAAGGTAATCGTACATATTAAATATGTAAATAACAAAGCTATTTTGAGTTTCCTCTCCCAATCGAAAAGCTTCTTTCTATGTGGCTGGCTGTACGTAAAATAAGTAAACGGCATTGTAATTAAATATTTCTATATTACAATGACAAGTAGCAGACTTTGAAATGTGACTTGCACGGTATATTCCCCAATTTATCTGGCACGAGATATATGCAGGTATTGTTTACCCATATTGTACTACATATTCTCACTGATCTCAGTAGCTCAGACAGTTGTGGTGTGTCGTACTATTTATAGGCTTTGAGTAAGGTTAATTAATTCGAGTCCCATTCGAGGCAGACAATCCAGACTGAGATTCTTCCTGGTGTTCTTTAGTGCCACTAGATAAATACCGGGAGAATACCTAGTGATATTGAAATCAACGTAGAATGTTCTCTGTCTGCTCGCCAAAGACAAACGCCGGCTGGAAATTGCGCTGTAAAAGTGGTCACAAAATCAAAGTTAATGAGCAAATTACAAATAAAGGCTATCATAATACTGTGATTACGATTGTTGATTTATATCAGTTAGTAGATAAGGATGGGATTGCATCTTTGTTCCCGTAGTAGGTGATTTTCAACGAGTTCTCAAAAGTTAGTCTACGAGAAGGGAGCACCTCCTCAGATATCCTGGGTGCGGATCTACGTACTTCAGAAATATTTCGAACAAATCTTATATTGCTCCTTAACATTGGAAAATAAAAAATTAAAGGTAAATTTTAGAGTATTTCACAGCCCTTCATGTTACCGAGCCGCCATAGTTCAGTGGTAGAGCGTTGGTGTAACATTTGGAAGGTCGTGGGTTCGATCCCAGCTTTCAACAATCCTGACTGAAATTATTCTAGGGTTTTTCCTCAGTGACACTAGGCAAATGCCGGGATGGCACCTTCAACGTAGACCCTGGATGACACCTTCCCGAATCCTTTCTTCTCTCCTATTCCGGCCTGAGCTGTAGGTGCTTAAAGGCCATAAATAAAAGTTCAAATTCAAATTCAGCCCTTGATGGTCTGGATGTCAAGGAGAATAGTTAACGCTTGCATTATTCGTTTACGTGTACGGGTAGCTTTACTGTCTGACCGCGGAATTTTATCAGACAACTTTCATTCTATGTTGGTATCTCAGGCCATATTTGTCGAGTAGCTTTCTGATTCGGGGCTTAAGGACCTGGTTTATAGAACAGGCATGCAATTACTTACTATCTTAGGCCTCAAAGACAATCAAAATTGTAATCACCTTGTGAACATCTTTGATGTTTTCGTTCTTTTGCAAAGTAAATAATCAGAAATCAGCCTTCGCTGATACAAAAATAGAAATAAGAATGTTTAATGTAAAAATATTGGTCAGGTATGTACACATATTAAATATTATTCAATATTTTTTTTTTTAATTCATCACAACAGGTTTTAAAATCCGAAGAATGATGCAGCAGGCTATTAGAAATGTCTATTCAGGTGATTCTGTAAGAGCAGTTCCTTGAGAGAATTTTTTTGTATGAATTAAAACGATTTCTTCTGAATGTAAAATCAAATATAGATTATTATTATTACTATTACTAAAACAGCAGTAGTTACTCAGCCGTTATTTTCTAGCATTCTGGACTGGAATTCGTTAATTCTTTTTGTAAACGAGAATCAAACCCGGAACTATGCGTACAAAGTGCAAAAAGCATGTTAACTACCGTTTAAGAAGGTTCATATGTATATGAGAGAGAAAGAGAGAGTTTCTCTTCTTAGCGCTTACCTTTTATATATTGCCCTCTAGTGGTCTCCAGAGGAATTTCGTAGCGAAGCACACCCACAGATGGCACCGCTATCGTTTTGTTTTCAAGTTCTCTTGACCCCTGTTCGAGGCTATAAACATGTGTCCTGTCAGCTGATTGGAAGACGTCATGTCCGTCAACAAAGCCATGCGCTTTGGTGTTTTCCTCTAGTACGTTGTTCGGTAGCTGTTATATCGTTGGTGTGTGGTGTTATTTGTGTGGAATTATTGCAAAGAAATCGAAATGCCATTTATATCAAAGGATTGGCGTTCGCCTGGAGAAGAGTGGGTGAAAACTGAAGAAGGCTGGGAGAAGAAAAAGATTTTAGAATGTGGTGGACAAGTTGGTAATCAAGAAAACATGGACTCCAGGTAAGGTGAACAAGCCATTCTTTGTTTTGATTGTTAAGCAAGGAAGGCTTGCGTGGAATATATAGAAGTGTTACTTCTTGAAACAAAATCTATTCAATCATAAGTTTCAGGAAACAAAGAATATTGTACGCATGACAAATTCTGATAGAGTTCATTTCTTTTCAGCGTTAAGCAATGTTTAGATTATTTGTTTATGTTTTGCGTCATAAAATTGACAGAAACTTGGTTCTAATTTCTTGCTAGAAATTCAATTTTGTGCTAATCATTATAACGTTGGTAGACGTAAATTGTATTCTCCAGTACGGAAGAAGTGAGTGCAGTGGGAAAAAGTAATACGCAGTTGATGGTGTATGTCGCGTAAAGACTGTTCCTTGATTACAGAAACAGAGAAGTGGACAGATTGTAATACTGTTAATAAGTTATTTCTTACTGCGGTGTACGTAATTGCACGTGGCAGTGGCAGAAACAAAATATTAGCTTTTTTTTTTTTTTTTGTTGGAAGGCTGGTGAAATACGGGCTTGGGACTCGATCATTGGAAACATTCTTTCAATGTGTTTAGGGCTGTATCTATTCGATAAATCATTTGTTGACGGGCAATAAATATACAGAGCTGAGTTAGAATCTAACAATTTGTGGTAGGAAAAGTAACAGGCCGTTCCGAGACTTAATGATTTGTTTTCATACTAACGTAGAAATTCTTACTAATTGTACAGAGCAGCATCAGAGAACATCATTGATGTTTTAATTTTGATCCCTTAATTGATTATTTTAAAATTAATAGTAATGAGAGAAGTGAAAGATTTTGTGTTTTATTTTGTCGAAGATAATTTTTAATGTTTTATGAGATTCGACGGCAAAAATAGCGTGTCCACGCTGTGAATAGCGTTCCATACATAGCGCTGCATTAATATTTCTAATGTCAAGTAACCTCACTTCCCTAACCTGAAATATATAGGCTATGGTGGACCAGTCCCGAAACCAACTGATCGCGTTCAGTTGGCTCTTCGCGAATACCGGTAGTTGTTTTATTATTATTATTATTTTAAAGAAAGGTTTTTGCCGTCTGAGGAATCACGTCATTTGACAATTAGCGAAAGTTATGAGAAAGTTAACTGAATGAACGATCGCGACATTCGACTGATGTATACGATAAATAGACTAGCCAGAATGGTACTGGTAATCCTGACACGGTTCGTCTCTCAGTCGACGAAGACTACTCGACTCGCTGGCAGCGTCGCAGGTCGTTGCATGTTAGCTGGTTTATTTGGTACTGTTTTGTAACCAAGACTCGAAATGGACCGTAGCAGACCGGAACGACTATCCTGTTCGTGAATACCCAGAACCTTCCTGTTCCGTCTCGCCACAGTAGTAATCATAAATAGATACAGAAGTTAAGCGTTTCGTTTCGTGAAGCTTTCCATTTCTATTCCTGTTTGTAACTAATTAATTTATGAACCGCATACACCAGGAGTGAACAACCTAAGCCCGTGAGCCATAGCTGCCTAAAGGCATAAATAAATTCAAGTTCAAATATGCATACCGGAAGTGAAATCTGCAAGCTGGACTAAATATTTATTTAGTCATTCCATCACAATACATTTTTAGGAAGTGTAGCTCTCGTCTGTCTCCAATTTTGTTCACATATTTTAATGTAGCATTGAAAACTTAAAAGCATACTATTTTTATTTTGTAGGTAAATATTATCATTCGTGAATGTTCTTTATGCTCTCTTCAGTACCGCTGAAGTGCGTTTAACAAATTAGGTTACTGGACACAATGATGAAAATTACCCGGCAATTTCGGACTTCAAGTTGTAAATGATTGAATTTCCAAGTCTCAGTCAGGAATAGGGTAGAGAAAGAATGCGGAAAATAATGGAGTTAGCCAGGCCCAGTGTCCGATTTGCCAGGGACGATGCCGGGGATTTTTCCTGCTGCCAGAGGATTTCATCCCCGGTTGTTGATCCAGAATATCATCCCAACCAGGGATAATATCTTTGTGTTTCGCCCAAACAGGTAGGCTAGTAGGTTCAACCAGCTACTACTAGTTGTAGGATCCCCCTTCGTAATTTATAGCAAATCGAACACTGGCCAGGCCTAAGTAGTTGAAAGTACGATCCAAGGGATATGTCCAGAAACGCGAAGAACCTTAATCAGGATGGTCGCGCGCTAGTATCGAACCCAGTACCTGTGTTTAAAAAGTTAATTGAAATTTGGTGGCCTCATATGTTTTATTGACGTTAAACATGAATTACATGCATGTTACATAATAATGCACCATTATAGTGGCACCTGACAGTAAGATAACTTAAGAATGCAGATTGTGAAAAGAACGCGGCTATGCGTTGCAGTGAAAAAGAGCTTGAACGGCTGCGGCGAACGACCAGCTTTATTGTACACACACACAGCTGTGGCGGCGTCGCGTGAATGAAGCTACCGAAAATGCGTAGAAAAAAAGGATGCGCTAAGATAAAATACAAAACGGTGGTGAGCGGCAGAAGTCATGCTACAGGTAAAGTTTAGAATTTAGAGTAGGGAGGGACTAAAAGGCCAAGATTGGCCTGGTCACCAGGTGTGACTCAGTGTGGCCAAATCTTTTGATTTGTGGTCGTGGCGCGGCAATTTTGGATACTTTTTAACCCTACCCAGGACCTCCGAAATGTGAAGTCAGAGCTCAACCAAGTGAGCTACGGCTATCAATATAATTTAATAAGTTTCATTCTCGTGCAAGTAGGTAAAATGAAAAGACAGCTTTCCTATGAGCTCCTAAATAAGCATGCAATAAATTTGTATGCTAACGTGACAAGCCACTAAATGTTAGAAATTCGAGGAATTTTAAAAAAAAAAAGGTTAGGGGATATTGTATCTACTCACAAAGCAAAGAACATTTAGAAGATAGTGAAACAATGTAAACAAGGTCTAAATCAGGTGTATTGTCTTTTTTAGGTACCGTAGCAGAAAAACGTCGTTTTATTATTATTATTTAATACACACCTTCGATATTATATATATACCCTGTAGAGTTGAGATATTGGAGAAACGCCTCTTTGAACTGTTTTGGACGTCATTCATTACTTCTAATCGTGCATTAGATAACTCAGTGGCATGCGTCTGTGTTGTGAGAATGTATGGCTGTATGCACTATGATGTGAATGTTTGTTGTATATGCAATTATTCCTGCTAGTATTTCATTAAATTAGTTTTCTTAATTGTAGATATTTAAGAAGAAATATGTTTAGAATACAGTATTTTGTATCACTGTGCTGCATTTGCAAAGAAGTTGTTCATAGCATGTTAATAAATATTAATATTTGTGTGTTCTGGCTGAAGATAGCAAATACATCACGGTTATGGTGATAAAATCTCAAAACGCGATGACACGTTTTTCCGCAAAATGTTTGTGTATTAACGAAGTACCGTTGCTGTGGCAGTGTAGGAAAACGATGGTCATGGACCGTCATGCACGGTATCCGGTGCGAAGAGCCGCGTAGGTGCATTCATTTTTAACTTTCTTTTTCCATCTTGTTTTAGGACCACCTTTAAATGAAGTTGTGACTCACACATCAGTAGTGTTCTGGGGCTCCCTAAGGTGCTTTGGGATCATCAACCCAAGAACATAAAAAATATTTGCGCAGTCAGAACTTTCTAATATAGCGTAATTTTGGTTCAGTGTTCCTTTCAAACAAGTATCATCTGTCTCAGAGAGCAAAAGGTGGTGTCTGGAAGGTTCTTAAGTAATTACACGCTCTCTGTCGATTGAACCGAATGGCAGATTTGATCATTATCCCCCCCCCCCCCCCACCTCAAGAGTTAATGTAATCCTTCCCGGAAAGACAATTTGGAAAGCTGACTGGTTAAATTAGTAAAATGTAACAGTACATGGGTGAAGAACGTGTCATCATGGCGTTATATGTAGAATTTGTACTGTCGTATTCTATTGAGCTAGCATCCATAGGTCAAATTTCCTCCCATTTGTTGTGACCAATTGCAGATTCTGAATAATATCGTTCACCTCGGTGAATGATGGACGTAAGAATACAGGGTATAAGAGAATTCGGACAATAGGCTTGGATTGAATTGAATTGTTTTTTTTTTAAATTTATGGTCTTTAGGCATCTAAGGCTCAGGCCGAACACAGACTTAGAGGGATGATAGGGTAGATAGGTCAAGATTAACAAGAGTGGGAGGACTTACTGGCAAGTAAAGTCATATGTTTGCAGCAAGAACAAGCGATTTTGTAAAAATGTGCGTGGTTGTATAACAAACATAGGTAATAATTACGTAATTCAACGAATGTTTTATTTGTTGTCAGTGAAAGGAGATGTTATTACACGGTTGGATGGCTGTGATTGGTCAGCTGTACTCAAACGGAAAGTCGTCTTTTGGCGAATCTCTGGCGCACCCATTGTATAATGTTTGAATATGCATTTTTTGATACAGCAGGTTTAAAGTAGCTGGGCAGTACCTTAGCTCTGCTGTTGATGGTATTGAAAATACAAGCTCAAAAGTGTAATTTCCTACGCTTTCGGCAGCCTGTAGCTCGGAAACGCAGTGGAATTTCCAACTCGGTCAGTAGAACTTGTTACATGGTTTTCTTTAGTTCACAATGGTTCAGCGTGCCCTCAAATCTTGCAACCTTAATTTAACTCATTCCCTGATGCCATACAATGATGAAATTTTGCATAGCGACGTAAATCGGGTGGCAGTACAATATGCCATTGTTACTTTCATATATTTATGTATTTTTTAAAAGCGTACTTTTTAGTGTTATCCTAAAATGAATACTAGTCCACCACGATGTTTCGTTTGACTAGAATCTGCTTACAATTATAGGGTAAGGGAAAAGTATCTGAACACCGAAATAACTCGAAAGCAAATAAGAAAAACTTTTTAAAAACATATTTTTCTTAAAGAATACAACAGTTTTACTAAAAAGTAAAATATAATTTTGTTTATGCATAACTAAGAAAGAAAAGCTTGGGGCGCGCGCCAAATGAAGACTTTATAAAGTGATTGTATATGAGAGTGCGCCAATGCATTTCTTTTTAGTCTTTCATCAACAAAATTATATTTTACTTTTTAGTACGAATTGTTGTATTTTTTTGTAGGGAAATATGTTTCTAAACATTTTTTTAATTACTTATTGATGTACTATCGTCCTCGGGGCCGGATCGAGGGTGTTGAAACTGTTCCCCCGACCAGGGCGCCAGCCATTTCGGGCGTGAGTGTATCGAAACGGGTAAAGTAGTATAGTACAAAAATTTGGAGTACTATTATTTTTATATTACTTTATTTAATTTCACTTTGTTAGTTTATTTCTTCATTTATTACGAATTTTTTTTCGAAGCAAATTTTATTATTAAAAATTTCAAAATAGCAGTATAATCATTATGTTGGTATATTTCACGTACGCTATTTTTATAATAAAACAAACATTACTATTCATGAGGGCGCATTGAATATTTGGAACAGAGCGCCGATTGACTTACAAGCAAACATACTGATGGGGAAGAAAAGAGTTCTAAATTTCTTTCTTCCATCATAGTTTAAATGTCAAAATATGTAAACATGCAAATTTTGGCAACTTGAACGTAGTTACTTTGGGAGATATCGATGATATAATAGTCAGATTCTTGTTTCTGAAGAGTGAAGAAAAAAGTGTGGAAATACTATTATATTTGTAAAATGCTGAAGGAAATGGACAGTAAATACATAGTAATGGGTACTGGGTTGAAGGGTATGTTCTTCATGGCTGCCATCTTGAATCGCCATATTGAATCTAGATTGTTTTCTTGAATTGGAAAGGTCGTTGTGTAATATGTCATTCTGGGCTAGAATTTTATGGGACACACGTTTCTGAAGTCAGATTTTTCGTATATGTATTATTGTGAGAGATAATGCTATGTGACATTACATTAGTATGGACTAATGATCCAATAGCCTGAAAACACCCATTTTGTTTTGAAATAATGAAGGAATCGAAACCTAAATGCATACAAATTGTTCCTGATTATATTCCATATCAATATGGATTTGTATGCATTTCCTTCATTATTTGACATGCGATATTAAATTCCGGTCTCGAAACGATTTGTTCATGGGATTGCATTTCTTTCGGGTTCCTCATGAACATAGACTGAGCTGAGATGAGGTGTTTCGATGGAACAAGCTGATGGAAAATGATAATGTTTCGTGAAGCGCGGACCACCTTTGGACTTCATATTATTTTAGTAGATTTCGACCTACTTTCATGCAGGAAAGGTCTTGATCAGTGTACGCCCGTTTCTATCCTGCTATCTCGTCGTTTAAAGCTAGCTGCCTTGTAATTCAATACATTTCTTTCTTCTCTCTGTCTGTGCAGAGAACAAGAAATGTATGCTGTAGATTTATCTCTTATAAGAGGGAAGAAGGGTAGGGCTTGGAATAGCAAGTCATTGTATGTTTTATCTACGTACGATTGTCCTGATTGTCATGCTTTAAGGGTCAGTTCTACAATCGATCGCCAAACTTGTTGTCAGCGCTAAGTTGAGGCCAACTCTCATTTTGTGTATTCTCATCTCATTGGCCAAAATCAGACTTGGCCTCATCTTAGCGCTGACTAGAAGTTGAGCGGTCGATTGTTGAACTCTCCCTTAAACAGTTTTTCATAATAATACTTTTCTGGGAGATTAATAATTGCTAACGTCATTGTCACTGCTAAATTCAGAAGATGCGAATGTCTATTTTCGCATCTGATCTCGATCTTATCAGACCAGTTGTTATCGAAGTATGTACCTGTATCTTTAAGGCATTGGCTTTGCACAGTTCTGTCGCCGAAGAGGAATTTTAATTTGTAATAGTGGGCATTTCTTGTTTCAGCCATACTGTCGTTACACTGTAAAAAGTGGAAACACGAAATGGATGAAAGCTACTCCGCTTTATGGAGAAACAAAAGTTGAAAATTAGCGTTTTGTTGTATTTACTCTTAAATGTGGATATAGTGTAAACCCTTTAGTGGAAAGACTGGTAACATTTACTCCATTTTAAAGTTTAACGTTTTCTTCGCAATGGCTTAACGTTAACTGAAAATTGGCTGAAACTGGCCAAAGTGTTTCGTCGGTGAACGTTCAACTTATTTTACGCTTTTCTGATCGAAGCGTAAGCTAAACTGGCCGTTTTGAGGTTACGTACTTTTGTGGATGAAGTTTAAGCCTTGGTTGGATATTTTATTATCCAATAACAGGAGTAAAGTTACTTGCTTGTCACTGAACGCCCCACCATTTTGAGTTATTATGTTGCTTTTAAACTGTGAACAGTAAACAGCTGACTGGTGGATCGAGAACGACGTGATTGCATTGGTGGAAAGAGGAATTAAGTTGGGTATAAATCTTTACACAGTAGCAAACGTATCTCACCTTTTTTTCTCCAGACATTCCTCGTAGTAAAATCTACATGTTAATCATTAACCTCCTGCGCAGTAAAATCCTAGCTATAAATATCACTCGGAAAGCCATAAACACCAACTGCCTTCGTAGCTAAGTGGCGAAAGCTTCTGACCAGTGTGCTAGTGCACCCTGGATCGAAACCCGACCACCTGAACTATTTTTTTCTTTTTTTTTTTTAAATAAAAATAAAGGAACATTACATTTTGTACTTTTATGCTTCAATGAAATACGTTGGAAAAGACATATATGCGCATTTTGAAATTTTACAGAGAGTAAAACGTTCAACCGAAAACTGGTTGAATGTAGGTTAATCCAAGAAGTGGAGACGGTCTTCTATTTTTACAGTGTAACTGTTCATATTTCTGTAATTAGAAGTCGCTGTGGCTCAGGCGATAGCGCATCTGACTACGAATCGGACGGCATGGGTTCAAATCCCGGCCAAGACATTGTAGACTTTCCTCGCAGTGTTGCTATGTGGTGCACTCAGCCTCCTATCAAATTGGGTACCAGAGAGTCAGTTCTATAATCAACCGCTAAGCTTCTGACCAGGGCTAAGTTGAGGTCAAGTCTCATTTTTCGTGCTCTCATTGCCCTAAAGTTAGCCCTGGCTAGAAGCTTAGCCGTCGATTGTAGAACTGACCCAAAGTGTCCTGGCACATTACCCCCCCCCCTTTCACATTGATTCAATTTGATTGTGAATTTCCTTTTTTTCATTTCCTTCATTTTGTTCACTTCTTGCCTTGGCGCTTCAATACTAGCTGCATAATTAAAATGCAGTGGGAGATTGTCGTTTCTAATGGGCTGTAGTTTCAGGTCTATACTCTCCTAAATATAAAATATCTTCGCAGACATTGTGACAATTAGCGTAATATAACATAGCTGTAGCCTTCTAATTTCAGTCTTACACCTTCCTGATTTGAAAATCGTGGATAAACCACTGCATATGGGTGTGACCAGCGTATATTGCTTATATCAATGGGATTCCTTTGTGGTTTTGTTGTTCTGCCGTCGTTAAAATGTTGTTTCTTTTGAACTCGTACTGGAAGTGGAGCGTGGGTTTGATAGACCTTGAGGGTGGCATGTTGACTACAAGGTGCTTCTGGTAGTGGATTTGAGAGGTGGTCTGTTCAAGTTTGATGTTATTTAAAAAAGCTCCAGCCTTTCGTCTTGTATAACATCGACGAAAAATGATCCTTGCTAGCCTTATGGTCACCGCGGCTTTCGTGGCGAGATGAATGTATTCTTCTGAATTTATTTTAAGGCCTTTAGGCAACTTTGGCTCAGGCCGAGATGAATGTATTGGTTAAGCGAGTTTCCTGTGTTTCTTCTTTGATTGCGATCCATCATGAAGTTTTCCATTAAGAGAGATATACATAGTGAATGCAGCCGCTCATATGCTAAGTTTAATCGAGTTTTTTCAGTTGGGAAAAAGCCCTAACTAATGGAACAAGCAAGCATTCCTCACAGAAAATTAGTTCCATTGATTGATAAAAGAAAGGTTCATTAAACAACATAGGCTTGTCGGACATATTCCTCAAGAGCCTTTGGTAATCTCACTAATGGATAATGCTATCGCTTTCCGTACAATGTAAATTTGATTTTTGGTGCTTAATTTCAGAGGTTACAAGTTCTCGTAACGAGAGCCGGAAAACACGAGAGTGGAGTTCGACATGCCGGGCACATAATTATTTCCCAGTAGAAACTCGTCGGCAGGGGAGGGGGGTAGAATGGGTCGGTCAGTGTAGGTAGTATTTTCTAAAGTGGAAATTAGTAGTAGGTTACATAAATAAAAAAATCTTGGCACAAGAAAATGTATAATAAAGATTTTATATCTTATCAACTTTGCTGAAAAATAATTGACTTTCGCATATGTTCCCTCCTATCGTCCGTTGTAGTTTTGAGACACCTCTGTTTCTTTTTCCAAGTTCTCTCTCTTTAAGAAAAAGTTTGTGGTTGCCTGTAATAATGGAAGTCACTTTCTTTCTTAGACTGCTGCAAAAGCATCTTTTATATGACGGAGAGCCTTTTTCCATTCGTTTGTGTGGCCTTTGGGGCAGTCAGGAACGAATGTTATTTAGATATAAAAGAGAGTCAGTGCCATTATTTTATTATCGAAATGAATGAAATTTTACTGATTGCCTTTAGGCATCTCAGGCTCAGACCGCCATGTTTTTCGATATCCATTCCTTCTATTTCTGATGATGCTAGGAAGGAGGTAGAGTATTGAATTCATCCATCCCCTGTAGTCCCTGCGTACTTTCTTCCAAAAGTCTTGTCTTCTTATCACTAATAATAATTAGTCCATACTTAAATATTCGGTAGTAACCTATTTGCTAATACAAGTTGACTGTTCATTTCCGCGGTGGCTCAGTTGGTAGAGCGCTCACATATGGTGCTAGGAATTGCTGGTTCGTTACCTGCGTATGGCATGTGGGCATTGTGGTGGACAAGCACCGTGTGCGTGGATTTTCTCGGGGTTCTCTCGTTTCCTTCCTTTATTTCATTCCACCAATTCATCCATTCGGCCTGAGCCGAAAGACCTGAAAAAATAATTTTAAAAACCATAATATCTAAGAGCACCCACGCTTTTATTTTCCGATTCATAAATTTTTTACTTTTTAGTCCATTTTTCTTTGCTTAAAAAAGCGTGTTTCCTTTTTAATCCTTTTTAATTTATTTTTTTAAAATCCCTTTTAAATTTATTATTCTTTTCGGATTATTTCTGTGTTCATACCTTTTCTTCAGCTAATATTTTGTGGCCCAAATCCTAAAGTGTGCTGCAACCAGCCAAACCCAGCAGCGGTGCAGGCTAGTATTTATTTTAGGATACAGAAGTATGTAATAACAAAATATTAAAATATATACATAGGGCCTACATAGAAATATATGAAAGTAACAATGGAATGTTGTATTGTCACCCGACTTACGTCGCTGTGCAAAATGTCATCATTGTACGACGGGAAATTAACGTTGCTAGATTTGTACCAGAGATGAAACATGGTTACAGAGTAAGTTAATAAAAAGCATGTAATAAATTCAAATTCAACGTTGACTGTTAATTTGATCATAAAGTATTTTCAGCATATAGATGTTACTCTTACTCAATGAGTCTTCCCTTCCCCAGACTTTATCAATAAGGGAACAGGGGATATATTGAGGATACGAAATCTGATTGCCAGTATACAGTCATTTGTTCAGAACTAATATCACATTACAACAGTGCTTAAATTGAAAATAAATAAGTACCGGGGCCCAAGAAGATTAAAATATTGCGAAGGTTCTCGGGAAAATTTACTCTATAAGATTTCAAATTATTTTATTGACTACTAGGGCTACTCAGAGCCCGTGGTCCAGCGGTTAGAGTCACGGATTTTGTGATCAGTAATAGAGAATTTGTAGTACGTCATTGAAGATAATTTCTAATAAAACAAAATATTACAACTTCAAGGCAAATACTTCACAAAGTTTTGATAGACATAGTGGAGCTAGGATTTTTTTAATCAATGGGGCCTGTTCGCAGGGGCTGAAAAAGTATCGGAACACGGCCCTGGCAAAGAAAAATGTATCGGGGGTGGTCCCTATGAAGTTAACCACTGCGTTACAATTTAGTTATTGCGTTATTTATGGAGCTTTTAGTTGAATCAATTGGCAACTATTGCTTAAATTAAGCGTGAGCATTTTCCAATAACGGGATCCGTTTCGGTATCCTTATTTATATATTTTTTTTTGTTTTGTTTATTACACTAACGTAGGGAGGAAGGAAAGATATAGACCTACTATAGGCATATACAGCCTTCATGAAGAGACCAACAACAATGGAGAAAGACTGATAAATTTTGCGATGTCGTAAAACCTACTAGTAAAGAGCACGTGATTTGATCACAAAGATATACACATGGATATCTCCGGATGGCAAAACTCTCAACCAGATCCATCACGTATTAGTAGATAGACGAAGACACACCAACATAATGGACGTTAGGTCGTACAGAGGAGCGGAAGGTGCCGTGACACCGACCATCAGTTGGTGACCAAAAATTGAGGGAGAAGTTATGCATCGCGAACAGAGAAGGCAAGGGCTGAAAATAACTGAAATTCGGAGTTAAACGATTAGATAATCCAAGCGTAAAAGCAGACTACCAACTCGAAATCTTAACCGACCCGAGTAGTAATATAGATGACATTAATAGTGAAATTGATGTAAGTAAGATGTGAGAGGCAATTCGTGATACAGTGAGGGATGCAGCGAAGGAACAGCAGATAAACAAACCTTGGTTTGATGAAAAATGCCTTAAGCTTCATGAGGAACGGAAACAAGCAAGGCAACGATGGCTAAGTAATAAAAGCGAAGCAAATTCCAACCACTACAGTAACGCGAAACGTAACGCCACACGCGAGTTCAGAAACAAAAAGCGAGAATATCTGACGCAGAAGATTGAGGAGATAGAGGAAAACGGCAAGACAAATAATATACGAGATCTGTACAAAGTGATAAACTCGTTAAGGAAAGGTTACGAGCCTAGATTAGGGATGATTAGAAGTGAAGGCGATCTTCAAGCGCATCCGACTAAAATTATCGATATGTGGAGAAGTTATTTCGTCAAACTTCTTAATTTGCACAACGAAGAAAAAGCAGAGGAATTTTAAAAAAAATCTATACGGCAGAATCGTGGTTACCCGAACCTAGCGAGATAGAGGTCGAAGTATCGATAAAGAAAGTTGAAAATTTTCAAATCACCATTAATATTCCAGTCGAAATAATTGAAGCGGGGGGAACGGTACTAATCAAGATAATAAGATAAAATGATTTGTATGGGCGTTAACAGCACTATGGCTTACGCCGGAGCACTAATCAAGGAACTGCATAAATTGATAATTGCTACATGGAGAAAGGAGGCCAAGTATTCATTCGAAGACTTTTGTCGAGAGACACGCAGACTTGGATTTCTCCACAGACCGACCGCGGTCAGTTTTCAGACAGAAGTCTTTGGATTTTTGTCTCCCGACCGAGATGGAAGACACAGACAAGGGTCCTCTGGTGGGGACGAAAAACAAGGGGACAAATGTTTTCCACGGCTTAGTTTGGTGCTTCTGCTACCCTCTTTCCATCCTCTACCAGATGACATACTTTACACATCCTACCAGATGTCCCAAACATGGCAAAGAGACATACAATACAAAAATATCATTAAAATAAATAAAATTAAAAAGACATTCATGCCCCAATAATGCTAAACTTTAAGACTGGTTTTTAGTTGATTAAAAAAATGATTACATTCGTTCGTTGAAAAAAAAAATCTCTTCAGCTGTATAATAATAAAAAATTATTGTTATTTTGAGGAAAAGCTATGAGTTAAAATCTTTCCATAATCTATAATAATTCGTTCGTATTAGGCCCCATTGAAGAGAGAACATTGGGTACGCTTCTGAATGAGAACTAGTTGCTTTCACGCAAAACTTGACATTATTTAATTACGAGAAAGTAAATTACATGTTAGGTTAAGTTTCTTCAGAAAATATTTCTGGTTCATTTGTAAGCAACCCTTTTTTTTCACGAAATGCAGCTTAAAAACGCGGTTAACGCTATTAGCCATTACTGTGCTCAGTGTTCGATTTTCCGGAAGGAAGGCCTGGAATTTTCCCTGATGCCTGAGGATTTCATCCTCGGTTGTTGATCCTGAATATTATCCCAAGCAGGTATAAGACTTTATATTTCTAGCCAAATAGGTAGTAAGTTATCACTTACCAATAACTACTAGTTTTAGGATCCCCCCCTGGGTCATTCCATTCCAAATCAACCAATAAAAAATAGTTTTAAACCTTAAGTTTTGCAAAATGTGTGATATTTGGTAATTGTTCATTCATAAAAAATACAAAACTTCATGTTTTTGTCACTTTCGGTTTTTGAGGTATAAATTGTTAAAAATAAAAAAATCGACCGATTTTTTGCGCGTTTTGAAACCTTTAAGAGCCCGAAACTCAAAAACTATTTGTCCTAGACATCTCAAACTTGCACCATTCGTTTCATAATTTCAAGGGCTGTAATTTGATGTATTACTTGACTTTATTAGACCAATCTTTATATTTTTCAAAATTAAAACAAAACTTGTTTTTTGAAAAACTCAAAATATTTTTTTTTTATTTTTCTTGGGAAAAAAAATATTTAATGTGCTTCTGATTGGAATGTATAAAAATGTGCAAAATTTCATGATGGTATTTCAACGGAGTCATGTTGGAAAAAAATCTAACATAAGTACATAGCCATTTATGTATAACGTGTATAATTAGCTTAAACGGCAGTATGCAAAATGACTTTTAGCAAAGTGAATTTAATTGGTTAAAATGTGATGTACAGTATCTTCATTTCAATTCTATTGTAGAACAAGCCGAGCCGCCGTAGTAGTTCAGTGGTAAAGCATTGGCGTAGCATTCGGGATAAAAGGATTTTATGGGCGGTAAAATCACTATGGCTTACGCCCAACCCGACGGGAGCTCGTGGGTTCGATTCCAGCGGCAGACCACCCTGACTAAGGTTTTTCCAGTTTTTTTCTGTCACAACAGGCGAATACTGAGATGGCACCTTCAATATAGGTCCCGGCCCACACCTTCCCGAATCCTCCCCCCTATCACGGCCTGATCCTTAAATGCCTAAAGGCCATAAATATCAATTTAAGAAAGGCAGTAAGAATTATTAATTTGAAATTATTTATTTACAGGCTAATAAACCACATTTACTACTTGATTATAATAATAAAGTGGTAGGTTCATTAGCCTGTAAGTAACTAATTACTAACCAATAATTCTTACAGCACTGTTTTAAATACATACATCAGGCTGGACTGATTAGTTTTTACTAGTTTTGTTCTACAATGTTTTTAAATTTGAATTATATTTATGACCTTTAGGCATCTAAGGCTCAGGCCGAATAAACAAATATCTGGCACAAACACCCGCGAAAGCCACTGCTTCCGTCATGATCTCTCACCAAAACAGACTGAAATGTGGACGCTAAACTTTAGTCGTGACATACTATCGTCGGCAGACATTTGTCGCAGGACGGAAGTCTTCAACTGAATGCTTGCCTAAGGAATGGAAAGCCTCAATAATAGTTCCGGTTTATAAAAAGGGCGATAAATCGGGCTGACATAATTGTCGCGGAATCTCATTACTCCCAACATGTTGCAAAGTACTATGTAATATCCTAATAACTCGCCTATCGTAAACGTAGATGCAAAAATTAGAGATCACCAATGTGGATTTAGAAGAAATAGATCTACGTTGAACCAAGTTTTCAACTCGAGACAAATCTTGAAGAACAGACGGGAATTCAATGAGACTGTTCACCAGTTAATCATTTATTATACTTTTAGAAAGCATGTGACTCTATCAAAAGGGAAAAAACTATACAATATCCTGGTAGAATTTGGAATAATATGTCAGTTTCGAGATTCGCAACGGATTGAAACAAGATGACGCCTTGTCACCATTACTGTTTAACTTTGCGTTAGAATATGCGACTTAGAAAATAAAAGAGGACAAGAAGGGACTTAACATTGAATTGCTTGAATCAATTATTCGTATACGCGGATGATGTAAATGTACTACAAAGTAACATCGGTGTCTTAGTAGAAGCGTGCGATGAGATAGGCCTACAGGTAAACATAGAGAATACATAATAACAAGCCGAACGAAACACTGGGAATAACGCAAATAGGTACGTAACGGTTAAGAATAGAACATAGAGAAAGTAAAGAAATTTAAATATTTGGGAGCATATGTAACAAGGAAAAACGAGGTCGTGGAAGAAATAAAAAGTCGCTTAGCATCGGGCAACGCATGTCTCTACTCAATCCAGATACTCCTAACCTCACGATTAATATCAAGGAAGTTGGCATTGAAAATATACAGAACGGTTATTCTGCCGGTAATACTTAACGTTTGCGAAAGTTGGAGTACGACCATAGCAGATTAACTTAAATTACGAGTGCTTGAAAATAAGGTCTGGAGAAAAGTATACAGTCCGAAACGGGACGAGGTGACTGGGGAATGGAGGAGACTTCATAACGAAGAACTTCACGGACTTTACGACTCACCCGATGTTGTAAGAATAATGAAATCGCGACGACTAAGATGGGCGGGCCATGTAGCTCGGGTGGGAGAGAAACGAAGATTATATTTCATTGTGGTTGGTAAACCGGAGGAAGAGTAAATAATTATGTACTACTTTTGTTCATTTTGGAACAGTATAAATCGGAAACTTTGTATTTGTTTTCTGAACTTCATAAGTAAATTATGCAAGTAAACAAATATATATTTAAAGAACATTTGAAGACTTGAGCCATTTTCCAACTGCGAGAAAAGGCAAATTTTAAAATTTTATTTCCATGTAAAACAACACGCAACACGAATTTTGTTTTAAATTGAAGGAGAAACAATCCTCCATAAGACTGATAGGTTTAATTTGTCATTACAGTTTATAGTGAAAGGTTTAATTTGTCATTACAGTTTATAGTGAAACGTACTTCTCCATCGATTTGCTTATGGTAAGCTTTTCCAAGCAAGTCCCTAGTACTATACCCATGTACGACAATATATTGCTAATATATTATATTGTCAGTATATAATATTTTGAAAATATATATTGACATATTACTAATGATCGTTTTACTAAACTAAAAAACAAAAACAAAAAGAAACAGTTTCTTGTTAAATTATTATTTAGTATATCGATATGTTCATTTAAAATCTATAAGAGCAGTTTTTGAATTAATTATGTAAATATAGGAATTGACATTCGCGTGTAAATAAACTTCGCGTTTTTGCAGCGTCGTTTCACGTTGTCGTGTATTGATAGAAACTATCATTAAATAATGATTTAAAAATTGCTATATTCTTATTTGTTTTACATACTGAAACTTTGATATTCGGCATATATA
>JAGDQP010008242.1:0-14179 GCA_022664845.1 Lepisma saccharinum
ATAACCTCAACACATGGATTCTTCGGTATAAATAAGGTGTTTTTCGTTACAAATAAATATAAACTTTAAAAATTTTGTTGTTTCTCCGTAAACATTTGCCGCATTAATTTGTTCCGTGGCCATCCTTCGGCATGCAGACGACTACTCACTCGGCGAGCTTCGGTAATTTTCGCGAAGGGGGCGTGGTCGGTGCCCTAGTTCACGTCGCTGGTTAACGTCAAGTAATTTTGGAGCATTCTTCTCTAACAACCTTAGAAATAACACGATAGATTTTGCCATAATAATGATTTTGTTTTAAGAGCACAAATGGAAACATCTAAACTGAACATTTTTGAAAAAAAAAATGAATCACGCTCTTAAATAACTTAAAGATTCCATTTGTTTTAAAGGAAACCCAAGAAACGGAAACTGATTTTTCATTCTGTTCTTCTTATAGACCAGTGATAAGAATTTTATTGAAAAGAATGAGCGAGGTCAAAGTAATTACAGTCTGTTGTTGTGTTAAAAGTTTAATAAGTTACTAAATTAACATTGTTGGATATAGTCGTATTAGAAGTGACATCTATGATTTGTTTTTAGAAGCAAGCACCTGTGTCTCGTACTTGACGATGAAACATTTTAGTTTGTATGGGAGGAAGTGCAGCTCTTAGATCTTTCAGCAATTCTGTGTGTATAATTGGCATCCTGCTGTTTGTTTATATTCAAAGCGGTGGTATAAAAACAGACAAACAGAAACAGACGAACATAAAGGTATTTTCAAAATAAAATTCTGTCCATTTTTTTGTTTAAAAGACGCAAATGAAATATAAAGAAGAGACGAATGAATGACCGACCTGTCTGTGACACGCGGTATCATTTCAAAAGCCTCTTCTCTTCCGACACTGAACCACTTGGGTGTCGTTTAATATGTATACATAAACACTACCACTCCCCCTTCTCATACATACATACACTCACACACTCACACATATTTTCTCCCACATGTACACACACAAACACATACTGGTCATACTTTCAGATCTCTGAGCTCCACACATGCTGTCCCCAGGTGTTGCCCGTGTGATGTATAGCTACATCGAGTGATGGGGATTTTAATATGGAACAGCCAGATGGATCATACCGCCGCTTTGCGTGGCCACTTGTTACGCAAAACATTTTCATCACAAGCTTTTCGCCCAACATAGTCCTCCCCTTTCCGCTGTCTCAACGCGATACTTCACCCTTCAAAACAGCTGGTCTATAACCACGTGTCCAGCTTCCTTGCTGAAATGTAGAAGAAAAGTAATCTTATTTAAGAAATATATATACTTTTTCGAGTTCACAGACCAGGGTTTCATCCACTATTTGGAACCAGGTGCAATGCAAATAATTTAATGGAAATTTTGAGACAGTCTGAAAGATTTTCTTTCAGTTTAATACATGTTTATCTATCATAAACATTACATTTGAGGAAGCGTTAAAATTTTACATCGTAACCATTAAGCGTAATGAGTTGGGGCTTCATCATGGGAATGATTGTGTACTCGACGCTACAAGTGATTGGACGGATGTATTTATCTTTTGCCCTTGGGGTGACTAAAATCATTAATGATAAGATACTGGGAGTCATGTTACTACACTAGAATTGTTGTTGAGCATGTGAACATAATATTGAACATGGATAGCAGATGCTGAAGATGATGGGTACGTC
Organism: Lepisma saccharinum; assembly: GCA_022664845.1. NCBI lineage: Eukaryota > Metazoa > Arthropoda > Insecta > Zygentoma > Lepismatidae > Lepisma > Lepisma saccharinum. The sequence continues at coordinate 1,691 of JAGDQP010008242.1, forward strand.
TGGGTGGTTGAGTGGTAACGAAAGTTAGTTTAAATAGAATAGTAAATGTAATTGCGGTAAGGTGCAAGCCGTATGGTAGTTGCTGGCTTATTTTATTTATTTATTAAGTTTCAGATACAGCTAGAATTGTCATTTTACATAGAAATTAATAACATTACAACAAATAACATGACTACGAGCTAAATAACATGAAATTAAATTTTAAAACGACACAACACAAAAAGTAATATCAATAAAATGGCGATTACAATACGCAAGAGGAATAATTAAGATATTGGTATTTAATATTCGACGGAAAGTGTTTTCAGATCCAAAAATATCAACATTGGAGTCTATAGAATAAGGAGCGCTGCAGTATACGTAACCTAGGCGTGGCACAATGAAGCAGGTTATTGTTTCTGGTTATTTGCAAGAGAACACGGAAGTGAAATTTAGATATTAACTCTCCAGTTCTACGATTCCCGTTAAATATCTTGTATAAGTACATCGTATCTGCCACCTTGCGACGAGAAGAGGGAACGTGGAGACCAAGAACGGATAATAACTCTGGTTTGCTTAAGCTACGTACTGATGGTATTCTTCTTTTGACTATAGCAAGAAAAATGTTCAGAACAGAATCAATATGAGATAGATTAGAAATACTAGCCATATTCCAAATTGGGGAGCAATATTTAATTTTAGGGGAGATGAAGGTTTTGTAGAACATACTCAATGAATGAAGGTCCTTAATTTCTGTAAATCTATAGAGAAGAGCAATTAAGCGCATAGAACTGTTATAGAGGTCACGTTATCCACAAACAAAAGTTTCTCCTCAAATACCACTCACTCCAAGGTCCTTTCGAGACGAAACTTTACCGATAGGATTGTCTTGAATGAAATAAGCAGATGAGATTTGATTCTCCTTTAAAGAAATAGTAAGAAAGGAAGATTTTGAGGGATTTATTTTCAAGTTCCACGCATTAAACCAGTTCAAGGAGTCAGAGGTGGAATTTTGGAGATCAGCAACATCCTGTAATGGTCTGATTTCTTGAAATGATTTACAGTCATCAACAAAAAGGTGAATTTTGTTCTTACAAATTATGAGAGATAAGATGAGAGATCGTTCGCTGCCACTGAGATACTCTTGCAATAATGAAAGGAAGTTACCATTAATATTAAATCGGTAAGAAGGTTACAATCAATTTATGAAGAAGAAGGATACAATCAATTCTATCGAATGCCTTACTAATATCTAGATAGATGACATCAAGCTGTGTGTTATTGAACAGGGATTGGGGAGCATCAGATAATAACAAGGACAGATTGCTAAGAGTGGAACTACCAGGAAGAAAGCCATGTTGAGCAGAGTCTAGATAGGGTGAGACAAAATTATAAAGTCTATCTTTGATGATTCTTTCACACACCACAGACAAAACAGATAAGAGGGAAATGAGCCTGTATGAAGAGACATGGGTCTTATTTCCAGATTTCAAAATGAGTATAATATTAACCTGCTTCCAAGAATAAGGAAATTCACCTCCAAGCAAAACACCTATTTAAACCACGAGGAAAAGGGTAAGCCAATGATTCAGCAGCATTACGTAAAGACAGCACTAATGTTATCATAGCCTTGAGAACGATTGAGAGGTAAAGAAGAAAGCAGAGATTTAACCTCATCGGATGATGTATTTAATGAAAAGACAGTGAATGCGATCAGATCTGTTGAAGCTGAGGTGGCGGAAAAGGAGGAAAGTGGACACAGAAATTGTTGGAGAAGTTTTCATTCAATAGACGTACCCTTTTTTCACCAGCAGGTGTAGCTGAATAAATTAACTCTGTCGGAATACGTGACTGACATCTTCTAGAGCATATAAGAGACCAAAATGTCTTAGGATTGGTTGATATTTCAGATATACGTTAAAATATAATTTTGATATTTTTCCCCAAGCAATTGCTTGGAGTAGCGTCTGATCTGAGAGAAAGATCTATATTGGGATGTTGCTTTCAAAGCGCCCATGCAATTTTTTTTTTATTTTTCAAAAAAAGACCGCGCTTCTGCATCAAACCAGGAAGGATATTTAGAGGATCGGCATTCCATTGTAGGAACAAAGTTTTTACATGTAGCATGTATTGCGTCAATGAACAAATCAATCGCTTCATTCACAGTTAGGTTTTCAAGTAACGGGAACAGAGAAAGAACACGGTTAATATCATAACTGCACTGCGTCAAGAAGAATGGATGGATTAGGAACAAAACATTGGGTTCTACCTGACTAGTGAGTCGAAATTGTTTTAAGTGTAGAAGTAAGTGTGAAAAAGTGGTCCTGTCACATAATTCTTACGCTGCACTTGCTAGTTTGACTCTGAAGGCTATGCGTAGTGCATACTGCTTTAAAATATGTAGTTTTACTTTCTGAAAGTGTGATGTTGCTCTTATTCAGGCTAGGAATTCTTATGTCAGTAAGGACTAGATTTTTTTTATATATATAGATGTTAAGCACTGTGGGTGAATGAAGACCACCATGTGATACCTGTAATTCATTTGAGTAAATTTATTCCATTCTGCGATTTCTGTGTTACCTGCTTTAAGTGTAGTTTCCACGTACGATCATTGCCAATGATTTTAAGTTTCTGATATTTCATTGACGTTCATGTTAGGGTGGGTCTGTTTGCAAAATGGAATTCCATTTGAGCTACGAAGAACTTTGGAGCATCGTTTGCGAGGAATGATAACTGTGGCTTATGTTTTCGTGAGATTGATTTTCAGTCTTCACTTGGTGCATCGTTGATAGAATCTGTTGATTGCGGTTTGAATTTTGATTTTAAGACCTTTAGGCAACTTTGAATCAGACCAAGAGTGAGGTTCATATAGCGGTATTTAGTTGGTGTTATCAACGTGCCGGTAAATATACGTTTGAGATGGTATATCTACAACATACATGAGATATAAGAGTAGAGACGATACTGAACCTTGAGGTACACCAGAGTGAATGAGGACAGGTGACAAAAAATGTTATTCTTGAAAAGAGATGTAGATAAATCGGCCGAGAGAAAGTTGAATATACGGTAAATCGTATATAGCATAATGGCAGACAGTAATTCGGAAGTTTTTGAACTAATTCACTATTCCACACTTTATCAAACGCTTTTTCGAAGTCAAATATTATTAAACATGGTGGGGAGAGGTGTTACGGTGATCATTAATTTTGTTGATGAGTTGCAGGAGCTTCTTATTATTGCTATATAAGGGCCAGATTCATTCTTGATGAACGTAGTAGGAGATCGTGACAAAATGAAGGATAGAAGATGTGGAACCCTAATATCGAAGTGATAATGAAACAAACTGTCGTACACATTGAGTACTTAGTTATGCTGTGCACTTGGGAACTGATTAAATGTAAGTAAGCAAGAGCGGTCAGATACGATAAACTTATAGAAAATATATACTTAGCTGTTATATCAAAGACTTACCGAAGAATATAGTTGCCCTTCTTATCAAGATGTGGAATTGTAGAATAAGCTATATGGATTATTATATGCAAAGAACTAAAAGAGCTAATAATACAGACGTTCGATAAAATATAATAACATGCTGATAACTATTATATCGTTTCTGCAGTAGTTGCAAAATAGATGATAAAATACGATAGAGCAAGCACCGATAGGCAATAAGCAGGTATGCGGGTTCGAACACCGTGGACGTCCGTCCTGACTGAAGATTTCAAGGTTTCCCTAAGTTTCATCAAGTAAATGCCGGGATGGTATCTTAAGTAAGGCTCTGGACGATAACTTCCCCATTCTCTACCTACTCCATCCCGACCTGAGCCAAAGATGTCAAAAGGTAATAGACACATTCAAACAAAAAATTCAAACCAAAGACAATAACAACGAAAAGAACAATACGTAATAGGTCTAGTATTTGCTATACAAAATATTTATACTGACCATTAACCAAAAATCTAAATAGATTAATTTCATAATTACATATTTCTGAAAAAGTAATGCTTTCAGTCACCAAAGGGGGAAGCCATATACCACCACCTTAACAGTTAATAAGGTGAAAAATTTCATTGTGTCAGTATCTTCATTTGGGACGTTCAAAGACTTCTCACTGATCGAAGATAATTATTCTTTTCTTTTTTGAGAAGAAATTAATAAATATTGCTACCGCTTTAACAAAAATCAAAACTTCATGGCCCGATGTTTGAAATCTAATTTATTACTTAACTCGCGTGTTAAACACACATATAAAACGCACAACACAACGTTTCGACTACGTCTGTAGCCATTATCAAGTGTACTGTTGCTACCACTGTAGAAATCCCTTCAGTTTAAGATTTGATGACCCCTAGATGAACAGCAGCTGAATATCCACATTTGCTTCAAGTTTTAAAAACGTTAAGGCTAAAAAGTGACCAGCGACCGATCGTGGTTTAGCTTCGAAAAGAAGAAGAAGGAAAAATAAAGCGTAAATAGATAAAAAAGAACGGTATTTGATGAGACAGGGTCGACATTCTATAAGGGTGAGGGCAGGGTCTCGCCAGCTATTGATTGGAGTATAAATTCCCCACTCAAACCACGTCAGGCGTGTAACTTAAGTTTACAAGTGGGTGTGAGGTGGTCGGAACATTGGCAAGCAGCCGAGGTTTTATAAGACTTTCTTCCTCTCTCTTATCCCTCGCGTTCCTTCAATCCTTTTGCACAGCAGGGTTGAGAAACAGGAAGAGACAGAGAGAGAGAGACAGAACAGCCCTTGCTTTGGACCTCCTGTCTTCGAAGTCCCCCAACGTTTTTTGCTCTATTGAACATGGCCAAAGATGTCGGCAGCTCCCGTCAAGTGGTCACTCTCGTTGCCATCATTGAAAACGAAGTTGATTCTGGAAGCTTGGTTACTAGGCAAAAAATCAATGATTTTTTTTCGTTACATAGATATTATACTAAAAATAGAAAAGAAAATTGTGTAAGAACGGGGTTAAAATGTACATAAAAATAAATTGTAGTTGAATTATCTATACTGCATATGCTGCAAAATTTGAGTAAAAGCGTGCACATAAAACTATGAAAAATGACAATTTTTAACAATCAAGAGCGGATAACGCTGTCTTAAGGAATTGAACTAGAGATACTCAGAGAAAGAGAAATGATGAAAACAAAAAATATAGAAGAAAATATATATTCAAAGAATGGCTAAGAGTCTTTTCAATACTCATGGTTTGATGCAGACATTACTCCCTACAGAATGGCATTATGGGTTCAGATTCTGCTCTCGCTGGCCATTTGGGCGCGTGCTTGGTCTCGGATACTTCAAGCGAACATGAGGGGTCCCACAAAAACCACGGCGCCTCACCTCCTTTCTGCGAATTTCGGAATTGAATGGCATTGATTTATGGCCTTCATGTAGGTATCTATGGTTCAAGCTGGGATAAGGTACAGGATAGGCTACGGGTGTTGGCAAGGGCCTAAGTTGAAGGTACCATCTCGGCATTTACTTGGTATGACAGGAAAAAAATCGACAATACTCAGGATGGTCGGCTGCTGGTATCGAAGCCAGGAAAGGCAAAGCTAATGGTCTATTAATTAAGCTAACATCACTTGGTCTGGAAATTAACTGTTACCTTTATAAACTACTATAAGTTGGTGTCCTAGGACTGCAAGTTAGAAGACGCTCTAAAAATCCACACAATGGATCTAATACTTAGCTTCAGATTACTATTATTTTTTAGATTACTACTTCAGCTAAAAATTAGTTTCGATTTTTAGGTGGGTTCAGTTAACATTAGTGGCTAGTGTGACCTTACCGTGACCTTACCAGTCAGCAAAGAAAAGGAAGAAGTATGAAAATTATAATATTTAAATGCTCTTGGAACTGTAAATTTTCTTGCAGTCAGTTTGCACAGGGATTCTGCCAGAATTTTTAGTTTTGGGAGGTGTAAAGCCAATATTAGGATGGTGTAAGTAGAGATTTTGCAGATTTTCATCAATTGTTAACAGCAAAAATTTAAAGTTGAGGGTGTTTGCTCAAGAATTTGGGGGATGATGTCCTCATGAAAGTGGTCTGGAAGAATATGTTTACCTTTACTTTTTCCACGATAAAATTACAGTGTAAGATTACAATTAAGTCCAAGACAAAGGCGAGAAACTGATTACTTGAAAGTATATTTATAAAAAATCTATTCTTTATTAAACATGTACTTCCGTTGTGTCCATTTAAAACAAAGTTTTTAAAGCTCTGTGAGAGTTTTAATTGCAAATGTTGAATCTGTCAAACCTTGACTTAAACACAAGTAAACAAATACGCACTCATAAATATAAAGCACTAAAATACTCTGCTATATACATAAAAAATAAAGGCAGTATGACAACATAAATCTTATGGTTTATTGCACCTAAAGCAAATAGTGAAAGCAGTTGAACAGACTTGATCTTAAAAAATCAGTCCTGTCTTTAACTTGTTCTCTCTTTCGGTTTTTATTGCCGTTTTGCTTTTAGTGAAAACAAGACTTGTTTACTTGGTTCTGTTACGGTGAGAAAAGACCCCCTGATTACGAATCATTATCTTAAGGCTCTCAAAAGAGTCCCAAAGTGTATGAACACTACTGTTGTTTTTATCTTCCTGTGCTTTTATGACTGGAAAACCATTGCCAACTAAATTGCACGTCTCTCGGGTTTTGTACTACCTATATAAAGATGTAATAAATACACTCGGCTTTGTTTTCTAACAGCTGAATCTACGAGAAAAATAGAAGGTTTTTGTCCTTCAAGTTACTATGTTTATGCTTAGATACTTATATTTGTGAAACTTTGGTTTTATTGATGTTTCTATACGATGTTTGAGTTATGCTTTGAGTCACACTTTAGTGAGAAAAAAATAACGTGTGTAAACAAATATACGTGTACGAACGGATTATGCCATTTTTGTGTACTTAAAGGTAACAGTCATCTTTTTTAAACTTACTTCACGAAAGGAGGAGGTTACACAGTTCGATCCGCATATGTGTGGGTATTTTGTTTATTCTATACGTTCTTTCGGAAAGAAATGTGGAATGAATACTCTGATTTTTGTGGAACTTCTAGCGTTTTCTAGATGACGTTTCGCTGATGATATTATGGTAGAAATTTTGAGGTATTTTGCTCCATTTTCAAGGTTACGGTGCTCAAATAAAACAAGAAAAACATGGTGCGAATTGTACCCTTATTATTATGTTTCCATAGTAACGCGATACAAACAAACTAAATTTACGCCAATTCTAATGGAACTAGTCATGAGGACAGCGATTACATTTTGGCCAAATTTTCCCTATCGATTTCATGTTAACACCAAAATACTGAATTTCATTTCGGGCGCTAAAAAAGTAAAAAAAAAGTACACATGATTAACTAAATACATGGCGCCCGACCGAGAGACCATCATTACTTAAACTTCTTCCAATATGACAACATTGGTTCAGCGTTACTAAACTCGGAACTGCAATATTGAGTTCTCCTTAGCGAGTACTTTACACATTTCTCGAACTATGTTTAGCCTTTATGAATGTCTCAAGTTCTTTCCGGGGAAATACAACTATTTTAATATTTTATTACTATTGTTAGAAGCTTTTCGGTGTCGCATTTTCGTGCTCTGGAGAATAACACCCCCGCTCCCTGTCTCCTCTGAGAGAAACACTGTTAAAACACAACCAGAAATAAGGAATATAATATAATACTGGCAAGAATTTAAAAATCTTCTATGTCCTCGGGTCCCCAGGGTTCCAAGCATTAATCCGGTGACCAAGTCCAAACCTTGATCCGATTGACCCGGTCTGGTCTTGAATGCTTCTCGCCGTCATTGACAAGTATAATGTTTTCACAGGATCATTTTTCACAGTCTATAATTTTCTTAAATTATTTTGTGATAACACTATACTTGACAATAACTCTGAGAAGCAGTTGAAATCTTGACATAAACCATCCACTTTAAATATGAGAAGTCCAGAAGCCAATTCAGCCTGAGCCTTAGATAGCTAAGGGACATACATTAAATTCAAATTCCAGGAACCAAGAGATACAAGTGACATTAACGAATAAAAGAAAGCTCTAGGTAATCTTTTATATACAACCTGAAATATTTGTGACACAAAACTGTCATTTATGTACAAAGAAACCTTGGACTTTAATGTGCCCATGTTTAAAATATGACAATTTTATGTTACATATTTCAGGTTATACCAGGGGCGTACTATAGTGATTTACACTTTCTTTTTTCTTTCCATGTATAGTGCACCACTGATGTTGGGAAGGCAGTCACAGGCACCTAGGAGCTTCGTCTACTAATTGGGAGCGTCACTGGCAACGGGGATGACAACAGCGCCCTGTGCAGCCCATTTCTTGAACTCTTGTGAGTGTTACTAACAGACAGTGTTACTAATGGAAAGTGATTATGGAGGACAGCGCTGGACGTCGTGGTTCCTGTGGACCGCTGCTGAAGTCAATAGGCGATTTATGGCAGTATGTAGATAACATGCATCGTCACGGAAACAGTGTATAACTGGGTAAATGGTTGGAAAGTGGGTGGCACCTCGACGATAAGGAGGAGCAGTTATGGAAGGAAAGTGACAGTGACAACACTAATCATCATCGCCGTGGTAGAGAGGACCATTCAAGAGAATAAATGCATAACATTCTCTGAAATGGAGGTTGTCACAGGACTAACCGGAAACACCCTGCAGCGCATCGTGCACAACCACTTGCAGTAGGGGAATGTCATTGATGGTGATGATGGCTGATGTTATCACTGTCACTTTCCTTCCAGAACTGCTCCTCTTTTTCGTGGAGGTGCTACCCATTTTCAAACCTTCTACCCAGTTGTATACTGTTCCCGCGACGGTGCATGTTCTCCACATTCTGCCGCAAATCGCCTATGGACTTCAGCAGGGGTCCACACGAACCACGACGTTCAGCGCTGTCCTCCATAATAACTTTCCATGTAGTCCGTTAGTAACACTCACAGGAGTTCAAGAAATATGCTGCACAGGGCGCTGCTGTCGTTACCGTTGCCAGTGACGCTCCCAGTTGGTAGTTGAAGCTCCTAGGTGCATGTGACTGCCTTCTCAACAAAAGTGGTGCACTGCACCTGGAACGAGAAAAGAAAGTGTAAATCATAATAGTGCGCCCTCGTATATAAAATATTACCTCAATTATTTTTTATTCGTCAAAGTCACTTGTAAATATATATATGTAATAATTTGCTCACTTATACTGTAATTACATCGTAACACTTAACATCTTAACTACTTTTAACAGTTAACCAAAACTTTCAGCTAACACTGTTCTGAGCTTTGTCCTTTGAGAGTCATTTGGCTTGATAACAACAGACGGTATTGTTTGCTTCAATAAGAGACACGTAAAATATTGTAGATGCCAAATTAGGCGAAATATTACTGGTGTCTCTTTGTTTCTGTTGGAGGAGGGTAACTTGTCATACTCCCTAAGTTTTCTTGCTGTTAGTTATTCTCTGTGTACTCGTGCTGTCCGTAAACTGTCTTTTAGGACATGTTTTCAGGGTTGTAAATTCCCTGCTTTCAACATTGTCCAGATCCTCGTGTACCTTTTAAGCTGCGCCATTAAGCCCAGCAGCCACGTGTCCACACTCAACTGATTTTGCACCCTCGAGTACTTCTGAATGGGCACATTCAGTACTGTCTCATTTCGTGATAAAATATGCACAGATGACTCATTCGCTATGTTTTGCTGACATACAACATCTATTATAGCAAAACTATGTTCGTCTGAATTTCATAGGTATAAAGGAAATAGAAAGAGATACCAAAACATATATGATGTAAAATTGATGGCTGGTTGCTATGGTGCTTATGCTTAGCACCAAAAACCCTAATTGGGATCCCAATTGCAAGGCGTCCAAGATGACATGACTTGAAGGGAAATACCTGCTTATATTTACTGCACAACACATGTTTTTGTTTTCTTAACTGTTTTGGTATAAGTTTTACGAGTAGTTTATTTTTTCTGTATTATTTTATCATAAATCACATTATTTACACTTTGTAAGCATATTGCCATTGTCAGAAAACCTTACGTGATACCAAAAAAAATGGAAAGCAGATTTAAAATGAGAACATTCGGGTAAGGTTTAGTCACCTATTAACCATTAATTTTGGCCTTCTCTATCATGCTCTTCCTTATTTCGTCTTTTTTTTTTAAACAAAGTTAAAAAAATCCTATTATGTTAAAATGGTGTTCTAATTATGCTAAAAATTATTCAGTTGTTACGGGACTAATTATGTCATAAAAATGGTCTACTGTTATGGGGTACAAAAATTCACATCAGCACATGCAAAATTGTTTGTACCATAACTACATAAAAAAAACTAAAGTGTATAGAAGAAATCTTGCAAATACAAATTAGGTATACAACAAACCAATTTGTTTTTGTTTTTTGCACTACAACTTTCCCAGACTAATAAAAATTGAAGTACACTTCTTTGGTATTTTAGAGCTCCATTTTCATAAACTAAATGGATCAATCTTTGGTTACTTTTGTAAGTTCAAAATCTACAAAAGGACGAAACAGATTTTCAATACAGGATATGACCAAAGACTATTCATAATGGGATTAAGGAAAGAACCTTGAGGAATTCCCAATTCTTAACTTTATGAGATGTGTTTTAGTTTACCGAATTGCCCGCAGAACAATCATAAAACGAGTTTTATTAACATGGGCGAATTTATGGGGGCGTTGTGCCCCCAGTCATTTCACAATCGCTTTAAATGACCCCCGGAATAGCTTCCAACCTTAAAGTAATTCCCCCCAGGGTCTCTCTACTAAATCCGTTCAACGGTTGGATAATTGAATATCTATAGGCAAGAACGTTGTAACTCAAGTCATGTTTTGAAAGCAAATTCGTTCTATAGTTAATGAGGCCATTTCCATCTAGTTAATGATGTCAAATCTTTTTTTTTTTTTTTGTTCTCCTTTGAACGACAATGACTAAGTCGAGACAATCCTCATCGCGTAGACAACTTAATTTTTGTATGGAAATATGACTTAGAAGGAAAATATAGATTACAACGTTCTTACCATAGTGTTATCACTTTATTCACATCTTCTTAAAGATTCAATGACTGGGAAATAGCATCAAACAAAAAGGAATAAAATACCTTTTATTTTAGGTAGGAGTGCTTATGCTCAAAATAATGTATGTGTCATCCTTGACTGAGTTCATCTTCTGAAACCTAAATAGTTCCATATATTATGCTTGCTGATCACAGTTGGATAACTTATATTTCACACACGTTTTGCTAGCCTAGGTAAGAATTAACCGGGTTGTAATAAGAACGTGGATCTCACCAGAGAATATGGATTTTGCATTATACTAAAATTTTAATGCCCGGGGGCAAGAAATATAAATATGAAACTTTCCAAGGATTTCAGACCGTAATGAATTTGAATTTGAAATTATTTATGGCTTTTAGGCGTTTATGACTCAGGCCGAGTTAAGGTAGAGGAAGGGATATGGGGAAGAAGTTGGGTAGGATCTAAGTTAAAGGTGCCATCCCGGCATTTGCCCTGGTGTATCTGAGGAAAAGAACTGGAAAGACTTAAGTCAGGATGGTCGGCTACTGGTATCGAACCAAAGATCTCCAAAACGCGAATTCAGCGCTGTACCAACTGAGCTACGGCCTCTTTGTTCCGTGGTTTCGTATCAAAAGACTATGGCAACACTGACACAGATACCCCCAAATAAGAAATAAATATGAAACTTTCCACTCGTGATTTAGACAGTACAGTGTTGCCATAAGTCTTACAAAGTAACCAACTCAAAGAAATGCAATTTGTTTCCATTCTTTATTCAGAAAGTTTACAACGCTCTTTGACATAAAGAATACAGTTTATTAGATTATTAGCATTCGTTCTAAATACGTAAACAGCTTGTAGTAGTGCTAATCGAAAAAAAAATATTATGAGTTATTAACACTGCATAGCTCCTTACTACTTTCATGTCTAAATTCTGCAAGGATTTTCGGTGTGGAGGTGTAAACCAAAAATTAGAGGCGCTATAGCGGGTGTTAGATAGAGTTTTGCAAGGCTTCTATCAATTTTTAACTGTAAAAAATTTAAAATTGGAGAGTGTGTTTGAGAATTTCTGGGGATGAACCCCCGTTGGCGGGTTCTGGCAGAAACCCTGAGTCAGATACTCTAACAAATGCGATGAATCTCATTGGGAAACTAGTGCAAAATTTGGACAGTAACCTGATCACTGTTAGTCAACAGTATTTACAAATTTAAACCAAGAAAAAGCATCCAGGCACGTCACTTTTCTCGTTATTTATTTTGAAGATTTTTGACGGAATTATGAGTCTCACGGAATGTTTCAGAACATAAAATTAATGCCACAAATAAAAAAGTTTAATAAGTAATTCTGAAACAGTAAAAGCGTTAAGAAGGGTTACAGAATTTCACCACAGGAAACAGAAGAATTCTATACATGTTTTCTACACTATTAGTTTTTTTTT
>JAGDQP010008242.1:14579-63793 GCA_022664845.1 Lepisma saccharinum
ATATATATATATTTATATATATATATATATATATATATATATATACAAACATACTCATATACTGTGTAAAAAGAAAGAGGGAGAGATGTTGCACAAAAAGTAAACTTCAAACTTTTTCATGCGTTTTACATAAGAATAAAATAAGTAAACATGGATGTTGAGGGGAGGAAGAGTAAGGAGAAAAAGGAGGTGGATGAACGTAAGGAGAAAAGGAGTGGATCTCTTTATACAAGCTTCTTTCCTGTATCCAAGCAATGCCTTCCGGGAGACACCAGGACATCCCTTGAGGATCCTGGATCACCGGAAAGGAGCAGGATGCTGGAATATGGCCTGGAGGTACAAGGCGAAGAGATGGTGGAATGAGGCCGAAGCTATGGGGGCGTCTCCACCTCCTCCCCTGTCCTCAGAAAACTGCTGTGACTCACTTGTTCGTCCTGTACGAGTCCCCTTCTTTCAATTTGAATGCAGAATTTTAAGTCCTTTTGCCTTCTCAGAGATTCAAGAAAAAAATAGCAAACAAGCGCACGACATGCGTAAACCCTCAGTTTTATACATATTATAAGTGTACATAATCCTTTAGCCCTCTCAGAAATTCTCACGTAGATTTACCACATTAAACTAAAGAAGAAAGAATAATAAGTGTTTAGAAAGATGATTCAATCCAATACCTTCCCCACAGACTTTGGAATTACTGAAGAATGCTACAATTATTAGAAGGGAAAGCTTTCCTTTTAACTATAATTGAATCCATTTCAATCACTTTCTGCGAATACTTCTCTTAATCTTCAGGTTTTCTCAACGCCATCCTAGCCTGATTTTAACAGAGGATGGTTTTCCCTAAACCACTCAGCCAAATTAGTGATACGTCATAGGTTGTCGGCGTTAGCCAAAAGTTGCCAAAAGGCCTTAAGTGAAATTCAAATTCAAATTCAGAGGTTGTAGCTAAAATTCACATATTTCTTTCCATCTTCTTACTTATTTTATAGTAATGGAAAATTAATGCAATGCACCGTACCAAGAAAAGTAATTTTTATATAGCGTTATTTCATTTAAAAGATTTCTTTGAGCTATAGATTTTGGTAGAAATGAAACACTAAAAAAAAACATGGAAATAGACTTCGTGTTTCAGCAAAGGTTAGATTGCTCAGAAGACTAAAAATAAATTGTCATATTCTTTTGATTACTACTTCTACATAAAAAAAAATGTAGGTGATGCAATATTTATCATGTTAAACGTGTCTAATGCGTCGTAGATGTAATTTTGTAACTGAATTTGATGACACCATCACTACGTAAGAATGCCTTGACAGTCTCTGTTACCTTTTATAATGCCTCAGTTTTTTAACTTATATTACGACCGTTGACAGTGATATATGTATTAAGAATGGCCCAATGAAACTAGATATCCTGATTAGTAAAGATCTGAATCAAGCTACGAATTTCTTATCTCCGAATCCATAAATCCAGACTCGGCAATCAATACACTCTTGTTTGTGTCATAGAAAAATGGTATTAGGAATAAATACCATTCATTGATGAATCTCTCCATATACCTCCTTTGCTTGAATAAGTTGAAAATGTCACCGTTAGATGACTCTTATGTGCTAGTCTAGTTCTACTCACGAAAGTTTACGAATCAGTTACAGATCTAGTTAAGCGAGTGTTTTAGAAAATATAACGCTAAAAGATATTTATTGTGCCGAGAGAATTACTGTAGCAGTTTTCAATTGCTCATTCATATGTCATTTGTGCTATTACTACTCATTAATATATTCAAACGGAAACATGTAATCATATTATAGCCAAATTAAAATTATTGCAAGCTCTGTAACATCGCTAACATACTATTTTGAATAACATACACAGAAATCTTAATGGTAAGAAAACTTTATTTTTTATTAATTTTGTAGAAAAATATAAGAAATTTATTAAAATTTAAGTACATTTATTAGTGTATAAATATATAGAATGTCCCTGGACATTCCGATATATTTCAGGATATGATTACTCACATCACAACAACATAGATTTTCCTTAGAATATTTTTTTTTCATCCCAACTGAGGTTTCATCAGGGGTTTTCCTCAGTCACACCAGGTAAATGTCAGATCGCACCTTTAATATACACCCTGACCAAGATCTTCCCGAATCATTTCCGCTCCCGTATCCCAGCCTGGCCTAGATGTCTAAAGGCCATAAATAAAAAAAATCATATTAAGAAAAATTGAAACGCATTGTTTTGGAGTTCAAGCTGCTTAAATTTAACATTGAATCATCAGGAATGACGTCATACCTCAACATATATTGATTCAAGGCGCATCGACTTAGCAAATCAAAATCAAAGATGTACCCAATACCTGTACCCGAGCAATATTTATGACTTTAGGGAGTCACTCATAGACAGGTTTCAGAACATAAGAATTTCATTGTCAAGAAATTAATACGGTTTAAGATGGCAAGCATTAAAATACACTCTAATCTGTATTTTTCAAGTGTAGACACTACTTAAATTGATGTATTGGGTACAACGTTTATTGTGATTTACTAAGCTGACACCGCCTACCGCATTACCTGTCGAGATATTACCCCCTTAGTGACTATGCCTTGTTAACTTTGAGCGCCTGCAGCTCCGAAACTATGCATATTTACAAAATTCTTCAAAGGAACGATTTTTCTTATTTCCATGTGAATAATCACCTCCCGAAGTTTGGCACATTATTTCAGGAACACTCTGTATACTATAAATAAACATAAATGACATAAATAAACATATAAATATACCGTCTATCAAGTATTAGCGCAAACGAATTGTCTTCGCCCGGAATGTATGCAACCAAAATAACATTACTGTAGTACGTTTTGCATGATATCCAGGCGGAATCAACTCGTTTGAGCTAATAATCCAGATTTTTTAAATTTTATTTGTGACTTTTAGGAATGTGGTTGAAACAGATTAGCTGGAATAGGGCAAATGTAGGGATGTGGATAAGACGTCGACCAGAGGGTCCCATGCTGGCATTAACTTGGTGTGACTGAAGAAAAACTTTGGAACAAGCTCAGTCAGGAAAGTCGATCGCTAGTTTCGAACGAAGAGGCTTCTGTGCATGAATTTAATGGTCAATCAACAAAGGTTGCACGATAATGAATACTTCCAATCCCTGCTAACTACACATGGATACTTAACCTGTTTTCTAGGCGCTCGGCTCAATTCCACTAATTTTAAGACATAAAATCAGTTTTATATGAAATCCAATTCTAACATGATTAAGTTACTCAATAGTTAAAGTTGTTTCCTAAAATAATAGAAAAAAAGAAGTTAATTTACTTCTAATTCCAAACTCTTGATAAATTTGCTTCTGTTTCTAGTCGTATGCATATATCTTTTTAAGTTCAATCCAATCAGAGCTTCTAACAAAGTTTTAAATATGTATGAGTTCCCTCTTTGATCTACTGGCAAAAAAAAAGCTATTAATTTTCTCTTTTCGTAAACTTTTCGATAAGCCACATAAAATATTCCTTCTCTACCTGAAACGATTATGGAATGAACACGTGTTAGAAGTTAAAGCCTTTCTATATATGTTAGAGATTACTGTTGTTTGATCTTTGAAATTCTTTAAAGAATTTCATGAATTATTAATATATAAAGTCATATTTGATACAATATTTTCCAATTTAAATAAATCTTAATTATGTTTTTTCATGTAACATCATTAACGACGCCATCTCTTAGATTGATGTAGGGTTTAAACTGTTAATTCAAATTTAACTCAGAACATGTGAATTAATTGGAACTGATTTGAATACTATTCACTTAAATATGTCAGTTTTGTTTCAAATTTTGACATGATAATTGACAAAAAATAAAATGTCTTTAAGCCACGTGAACAATATTTAGCGCTAGCGATTGCATTTACTACTGGCCTTGTAAAAAGTTATTTCTGTATCCCAGCCGCTAAAGTATGATATAATTGATTACGTAGAATACAGATCGCTGAAAGCATCGTAATATCGGAGCAAGGTCATTTTGTATGAGCACCCGGACGAGAGTTGTCCATCACAGACGAACTCCATAAAGGCCGTAATGTTGACAATGTGGCAACTGGACCTCAACGTCCACTCAGGTGGGAGCTTGTTGCTGTGGAGCGAAATTCAAACCTTCTTACGTGGAATAAATTATTTTTTGTGAGTGTGATCTTTATTCCATACCCGTGCATTTGTAGAAGTGTGTGAGAAATGCCTTCTATGCAAAGTTAATTATTAGTAATGGTTCCTAAGTACATGGTACAGGGTTGCAAGATCAATTACAATACAACAAAATATTCTTTATTGCAGTATGTTACCGTGTATCGGATCCCAAATGACGAGACACGTAGACACCATTGGATTAGGAATATTCCACGAGCGAACTGGACACCATCTAACAGTTTAGTGGGATGCATCAAACATTTTCATGGAAGTGATATAATTACAAGCAGAAAAATACGATACATATGATATCGATGGCAGTTTCCTCACTATTTATCCCCATTTTGCAAGTCTGTAGCTCCATCCAAACTCAAAAATGGATTAGTTAGTTAATTAATCGTCATTAATTAATCTGTGGGGATAAAAATAAAAGAGTATATATTTTAAACTATTCTTATGTCAGGAATATAGTTTAAAAAAATTAAAGAGGTGGAGCAACCAATTTGGATGATTTTAAACGGACTAACCCGTAGTACAAATCCCACAAACCGAAAAGAAAATGAGCGTAAAATATCTTTTAAAGATCTATTCAGCGAAACATTTGCTTCTAAGTAACGTAAATACAAACTCTAATTAGTTAAAGGAAATCGTATGCGTAGTCATGTAGAATACGTCAATTTATTTAATACATTTTATCATAGATTGCTATTGTTATGAATCGTGTTGTTCATTTTCAATTACTGGTTTAGGGTGCGTCAATTTTATTCGTAGTTGTACAACGAGACTGACGCTCTATTTTGATATAATACCTTATTTTCGGCCAAGGTCTAGGCACCAACTGATCAGTTTCAATTATATGCTAATTAAATTTGTGCCTAATTTAGGATTTTTTAAAAATTTGTATATGAATACTTTTGATTGCACTTGTTGTTTCATGGGAACAAAATGCTAAAATTGTGTAATTAATTTGATTGATTAATTAATTAATAAGCTGCTTTATTGATATGGTACGTGTTTCTTTCGAAATTTCCCTTCAGAAGAAGAAAGCAAGAGCTCACTATCTTCAGTTAGAAGGGCCCGTTAGGACTCGTGTCACGTGAGCGGTGTTGCTACATGCCAGTGTTCCGGCCTCTATGGAGTTCGGCCGTGGCTCCAGTCCCGTCGTGTACCTGGAAACCGATGTTCTTATAAAAATATCACAACTGCTCTAAACGATGGCGTTACAAGACACTGAGCCTGGTCAGTCATTGACGTAAACTATTTAATAAAATTTGGCGTCAAATTGAGATTCCGTGAACAACGCTTGAGAAATACTCATGTTATAGATCAAACTAACAACAAATGTGAACAAACTAACAAGAAAATTTTGACTCCTATGTATCTTCCAACCACTCTGTAGATTACACAGCATTATCACACTGTCACATTACATGGTTCGGTCACAGCAGTAGTGTATAGAGAACTCTTGGGTAGCCAGGTCCATCCAATGGTGGAAACTTTATTTTCCAGACGGGAATGCAGTATTCCAGGATGATAATGCTCCCATTCACATCGCTGGTCCTGATCAAGAGTAGTTTCACGAGCATGCAGATCTTCCCTGGTCCGTGCAGTCCCCAGACCTGAATACCATCGAATCTCTGTGGTCTGTTTTGGAAACCAAGGTTCATCTCAACCTGAGTTGGAGGCTGTGCTGCATGAAGAATGTATTTAACTTCAACCTACCACCATTCAGGACTTGTATCGGTCTATTCCGACAAGGATTCAAGCTATATTGGGTGCTTAAGGTAGACAAAAACCGTATTAATACAAAATGTTCCGTCTTCCACAAGCGTTTACATTATTTTGTCCAATATCTGTACCTTCAAACTTGCCGTTAGCGACTACTTTCCAATGTCTTCTCCCCTAACCCGGTCCTGAATCTGAGATGTCAAAATGTTATTAATAAATTCAGATTCAGTCTTGCAAAATATTAAATTTATGTATTCGAACTCTCTTTGTAAACCGATAGTTCTGTTCTTAAATGCAAATCTTTAATACATATCGAAAGAAGTGTATGTTATCCAATAAGTATAATGCAGTTGGGCAAGCATTTATTATCTACCACCCTTAAATTAACAAATTGATTCAATTTCACCCTCTTTTGGTAAAACGACATACTAATCCGCCAACATTCGAGATAAAGAAAAAAAGAAGAGAAAAAGTGTCAAATTCTCTTTTCCCCACACTGAGTAAATTTTCTCGGATGGGGATAAAAAGGGAAATGAAAATCACTTCTATAGCTCCAGTACAAGTAAAAAAGCTTGTGTGAAAATTTCCCTTTCTAGTATGTGCGTGAAAAAAAAAATCCCCCGTTCCTTAATAAGTCTCACTCGCCCTCGCTTACCGAAGAAAGACACGAGTCGAGCATCTGAGTCATTGGCGTTCCTGCTTGGTTCTCCCCGCATCCTGCGTTTGCTCCCCCTTACCCTATTTCCTGCAACCCACAGCATCCTAAACTATAGGCATCTCATTAACTTTAGGACACATTCTCTATAAGCAAGAGGATGATGACGAGATGGAGGGAACAAAGAGAAGATTCCTTCAGCCAGAGAACCCCCCAAAGTTCCGTGATAATAGCGTTCATCAGAACCGGATTTGTCCCGTCGAATCCGGGACAATAAATCTCAGAGAGCTGACGCGCCGCAGGACAAGGGAAGAGAAGAAATAAAGGAGAGAGGAGACAAGAAAAAAAATAAAGAGGAAGGGAGAAGGGGGATGACTTGTAACGGGTGGAAGAAGAAGACGAGGGTGGAGAAAAAGAAGGAACCAACGAACTAGATTGGATAATAACAAAAGTTTTTTTTGACAGCTTTATATTTACACGGGGCCCAGATCTTAATTATACATAATTCTAACTTCTTTTTGCAGTACAATTTCTTTTATTATTTTCGAGTACTTAGATTATTATAATTTGAACTACATTATACAAACAAGATTGTCAGATTTATCTGAATAAATAGATCAGATAGGTATTTTATTAATAATTATAAAGATAATTTCATCTTAAGTACGGCAGGCATTATTCTTCAGATAAATATTAATCCGGATACTTATATTACGAAACGCTATCATTATTATCCGAATGATATCTATCACATAAAAGATATATACACAATTTTTACAATCACCCTGTGTTGGCAAATAATTTATATAAGCATTTGATGGATTTTGTTTCTCTCTCACACTATTTTATCCCAACACCCCTCCAGCGCACCCCCAAATTTTCCCACTCCACCTTTCCCCGTCAGATTTGTCCACTTCATTTTTGGTTTATTATGACATGTTAACACTACATCCCAATAAATAATTGTGACGTATACATTTATCTCTGGTAGTGCCACCTGTAGTACGAAAGACGGTTTGAAGTGTGGCCGTTGGAAGTGTTAGTAATGAGAGGTATGGAAAGCTTGGGGTAGAGACAGACAGACAGACAGAGAGAGAGAGACAGAGAGAGAGAGAGAGAGAGAGATTGTTATTGTGATGAGAGGCCGGGATGGGGGATATAAAACAGGGGAGGGGGGGTACTGAAAAAGAAAAATTGTTTCTGTTAAATGAGTGACATCTGTTGGGTAATTAACAACCGTGCAGCAAACTCGTACCAACGTATGTGGGAAATATAACAGATGATTGACCGTAGACAGAAATAAACAGGTCGAATGAATTGCCATATTTATGAAAATCTGGCGGGTTTCATACAGTATGTTTTCATATGAAACTTACACACTATTTTAACACTCACGCATAAACGGTGATTAGAAATTGCTAACGGGTTCATGTACTTCTGTTTGTTATTGTGTGTGTAAAGGACTAATTTACTGCATACATATGTGTGGGGGGAGGGGGCGGGGAGAATGGGTAGAAAATGGAAGAATACTGACATGTTTCCAAGCAGTGTACACAGAACAAGTTAAAATATTAAATATATATATATATATATATATATTTAACGGTTTCAAAAATGTATTGAAAATTTAGTCGTTAGATTTATTGTCTAATTTTTAATGACACTCTGATTTCACTTTTGCCGGACGAGTGCTGAATCACTAAGATATCACCAACACAAACACCTTCTACGAATATGGAATTTTATATGCTTAGGGCCTCAACTCAACATCTCATTTGTCGAGAGAAGTTACCCATTCCTTTATTTTGTTAAAACAAAAAGAGTTGTAAGTTACAGAGAAAGATCATAGATGGCAGGTACAAAGAAAATCAACTCTTACCTTGTAATTCTCATAGTTGTTGATTACGTCTCCTTTCTTAAATCCCATGTAATTGTAGTGTTTTCATAGGAACTAAGCATTTGAAATTCTTTACACTTCCTTTGCTTTTACGTCAGTTTCTGATATATTATCCACCAATATTCCAGCCAGTGTTGTTATTTACGTTATTAATAGCTTTGTAAATTTATAATTTATTAATAGTGTAATACTTTTCAATCAGGTCATTGAGTTTAGATTATGGTTTTAGAAAATACCTGAATATTAGTAGCACTATTATTTATTTTAATAAACCTATAACTAACTAATTCTATGGCTTATGGAACTCAAAAGTTCATCGCCGCAGTAACAAACGTTCGCCATTGGATTCTATCCTGGGCAATATCAAGCCAGTTTCCATCACGAACACCTATTTCTCGAAGATATCTTCTAATATTGTCCTCCCAACGACGTCTCGGTCTTCCCAATGGCCTCCTTCCATCCGTCCTTCCAACCAGGATAGAATATAATCTGCGTTTTTCCCCCCATCCGAGCTACATGGCCTGCCCACCTTAGTCGTCGCGATTTCATTATTTTTACAACATCTGGTGAATCGTACAGTTAATAAACCTAGGTAGACAAATCGTAGGTTAATAAACCTATGAGTAGACAAATAGCGAAGCAATAGGTTTAGATGCTACTTCGATTGAATTGATAGAAAGCGTAAGAAAGAAAGTTAAAAAAAAGTAATTTCTGAGAGACTGCAATAAAATTTATGACTAAGAATAATGGATACGCGAATTTGTAGAAATAGTAATAATTACATTGGGAAAGAAGCTGAATGCAAGAAGGTGTGAAGGTTACCGTACCATGAGTTCGATAGCGTACTCAGCAAAGATTCATCTACAAGTACTAAACAGAATAGTATACAGTAGGATGAATGTGAAAATCGAAGATGAACAACTCGGATGCCCAAGAGGAAAAGGAGAAAGAGATGCTATTTGTTTGTTAAGAACAGTATGAAAGATATGCATAGAGAAAGATAAGGAAGTATAAATAACAGTTGTTGATTTTGAAAAGGCATTCGATCGAGCCAACCAGAAAAAAACTAATGTAAGTATTGAAGAATGTAGGAAGGGTTTAACATGCCTTGAAGGACCTACCGCTTCTGGGAGAACACTAACGATCATGCTAATTTTGTATGAGTAAATGTTGGATCAAAGTTTTATTAATAACCATGGTTTTTCTGGAATGAAGTCAGCAATTAAACTTTAATTCCACAGTTTTATTTTAATTAAATAATTAAATTACATTCCGCTTCTTTGTTTGATGATACGCATATTACTAGACTCAATGCTTTTATCATTGTAACAGCATTTTTTTGTTTAAAATTGGTTTATGAATTTTTCAAAATAAATCCAATGATTTTTTTTCCTTTTTTTCTGGGTTTAATGTTCTCGTTACGTAATGACCTTCCAACCTGTTTTGTGTCATTCAGAATCAGACACTGAGGGAGGGGAGGAGAACATTCCCATTGTTCTTGTTGTTTGCAATTAGTCCTTACATTCAGAACTAATTAACCGAAATTTTTACTGATCAATACTTGTTTCATTATTAAGAAGCCATTATGTTTTTTTTTTTTCAGATAAAGATAGGAAGCTCTCACCACAAATAGATATGTATGTTTATTATTTCAAATGTGTTAATTAGTACCCTGTACACATATGAATATATGAAAAAAATATTGTTTATAATGGGTATCTATGTGTGTCTTTTAGCTTTTATTTATTTTTCACTGTTTCTTGTTTCTGAAGCTAGATTTGAAATTCTGTTTGTTTAAAGACATTTCGATTTGATCACTAGGCATTGCTTGCTTGTTAGCTTTATCAAATAGAATATATTTATACATTGTGTGGTCATTAGCCACTGCGCACTTTCTAGAAAGTGAGCAGTATCGTCCATTCTTTACCGATAAATGTCAGGATCCTCGAAAGAGAACACAGACGTTCAATAAACATGCCTTATCCGTCAGTATGAACCTCCGATGTGGCATTAATCTTTTCGAGTGAGGCATGTTTATTGATGCAATTGTTGTCATGTGAAGGAAAATTTCCCGGGAAATGGAAAAATCTGGGGCTCATGAGAAGTGAAAGGGGAAAAAGACAAGAGATCGGGAAATTTTGTTGAATCTTTTTGGGTACTTTTTATGTGTTAATTTTCAGTAACTTTGAAAGTAAACTTAGCAGGCAGGAAATCTTTACGAAAATCGAGAAAGTTTTCAGTATTTTGAGGGAAGTATTGCGATGGCAATCTGGCAACACTGATTGATAATCACATGCTCGGTCATCCCACCTACGAAATTTTAACCGAAGTCTATATATTTCCTTCAACGGTCAGTGATGCGGTAGTGCCATGGAGACAGAGCTACGAAACCTCCACCCAGTGTCCGGCGATTAACAACCACACAGTGTATTTAAACATTTTTGAAAAACAAGGAAAACATGATTGATTTGTGGATTATATTAGATGCAGTACTTATACAGGAGAGAAAACTATTCTTTCTGTTCGTGTAGGAAAGGGATTATAGTAGAGGAAAGGCTCTCTAATTGCTCATTTAGATTTTAAAATCAAACGTTTTCATTAACATCTGTTTAAAATAATCAAATCGGAATAATATTGAAAGCATGCTTTGAAGGCATGCTGTATACACTTTTTGCTTTCTTTATTACTGTCGAGGAGTAAGAAATAAATTTGGGATACGTAACACGAGAAACATCAAAGAAACCAATAACAACATCACTGAAAGTTGTGAAAGGAGACCACAATACGACCATAAATAGGATCGACGGCACTTTTTCAGCGTCGGAGGGTGCGAGCTAGTTTGAGATAATTTTGCAGTCATTGCACAGAGTCTGGCCATTTTTCATTTGACTGTACAGTTTCATTCATACATACAAACATGCCGGAACCAACTAAAAGACAATATAAACTGCTATCTGTAGTTCAACAAACAATAGCCATAGTGACAGCAAAACTGACTTCACTTCAAATCATAACAGAAGCGCATCACAATTCAGATCCAGATCTCCATGACAACGCTTGTCACTGATATCATATTCCCCGGAAAGCAAACGAACTCATACGTTAAGTGCTACTGACTTTGAAGCAGATGACTCCATGAAAGAATCTCAAGAATTAGATTAATTGAACTATCAAGCAGCTTTACTAGTTCACTCCTTTCTTCTCGCATGTCTTAAAACCACTCCTAAACTCTTACTACAGAAACTACTCAAATACGTACACAGAGAAACCGTAACCGAAATAACACCTACTCGCAATGGAATCATCATCAAATCATCACACTTAGATTTCGCAACAAAAATCCGCAGTTTTGAAATATTCGCATAAAACCTAGACTTACACCACTAAATCAACCTCGCAACCAATGATCAGACAACTACCACAAGCAAAACGATCATTTAAATTTTCAGTGGTAAATTAAGGAGTCCCACCTGACACGTCAGTTGAGAAAGTAGAAACTGAATTTAGAGCCAAAGGAGCCCTTCGCATCATCACACAAAGAACTCCAAGCTACATCATCCGTGTACTAACCTCTCATCAACTGACAATAGACAAACTGTTAAGACATGGAGGATGCATTTAAAAGAGAAGACGCACACCAATACCACTTCGTTGTGAGAAATGTCAGACGTATGGTGAATATACAGCTTCTGAATACACCAATCAGCAGATATGTGGATACTGTTCTGAATCACATCCAACAAAAAACTGCACAAACCTCCAAACTTCTGCTAAATGTAACCCATGTCAACAGTAACATCCAATACATTCATATAAATACCAAGCCAAACCAACACTCACAGTCGAAAACAACCTTCCAGTCGTACCACTGCGAACACCTGAGCCTGATCCAGAAATATCAAACAATAACGCCAGTCCAGCACCAACCATTACTCTTAGTTTTCAAAACCTGGATCCACATAATCGTAACTCAGACATACACCAGGTCAAGTTTGCTGCTCTAGACATATTCAAAGTGCTTGTACACTCAGGCCGTTATGTCTTGTTCACCATTTCACCAGCTGCTCAAACGTGAACATACAACTTTCACTTCATAATCATTCATTTCGTATTCCCTCTTATACTCATCAGTGCACAGTACACATAGATGTTAAATGTAGGGCTCATATGTTTCTCATTACGACCAATCGTCGCTCCTAGGCCAAGAAGATTTTCACTCACTTACCTCCATTTTTGGCAACATGTTTTTGTGTGCAATGCACTTTATATTCATACTTTCATCCCGTTCCCGCAAAGTGTGGTTATAACTAAAATACTTATGATATACTCTGATTTAAATATAAAATAAATAAAGAATACGTAGTTATACTTCACTTAGACAAACAGACATCCTAATATCCCTTCAAAACCCTTCCATATGGCAAAGGCGTAACCCTTGGGTAAGTACTAGTCACACCAGTGGTTAGCAAAACGCGAAAGATACAAAAATCTGGCTGTCCTCAGGTCTCGATGTTTCCTGATTATTGGTTGTCAATCCGTATTAACCAATTATTTGAAAGTATAATAATAATTTTAATTTTTTCATCTTACTTTATTGGGTATTAAAATAATGGAACAATTAAAAGCCAATTTATGTCACCCATTTTTGAATAAAATAAAATAATATGAATGTACATTTAAATTTTATCATAATAAAGAACAGATTAGTCACGTGCAATTCATACATACACTAAAATAATAAATATATGTTGTTTATTAATTGTGGTACATAAAAACATGCGGTAAATTGATAACAGGAAGTTAGCTTTAGAATGAAATAACAATGAATAAATGTAAGAAATACAAAATTAATATTCCTGCTAGTTTCGATACTGTAAATAATACTTAAACAGTCGAAATTAATTAATAAAATAATACGTGATATAAATAAACCGTGACAAATACCTGATAGATTGATAAAAAAAAACATTTATCATAAAAATAAAGTCATCATTCCAACTATAATATAAGTTTGGTCTTTAAAATATTTCATATTACATAACAGATCTATTAGTCTGTGTATTATCAACTGTACAGAAAGGCTTTTTACCAATTATTAACATCACAGTTATTAACAACAAGAATTTCTGGGAATTCCCCTTCTTCCTTTGAGGAATCTGTTGCGCGTCCAATGACGAATTTTGAAATATGAATTTTTTGATAGTACAGATTTGAAGTCTTTGATGGCATCATCCCATATAAACTTTCTGCCACGCTTTTGGCAGCCTGTAGATCTAAAACACGGTAGGATTTATATCCGTTTGACTAGGACGTTTTTTTTTTATTTTTGGTACATTATCATTTCTCAAAGTTTGTCGGTGCATTACGAATATATGAAAATTCAACACGAACATAAGCTTCATTTTATTGGGTAGTGAAATTTATTTAGAAGAGAAAATTTACAACACTAATTTTAGGTTCGTAATGAAGAAAGTAGAAAAGGTTTTATTCAACGTTTCTTTATATCTAAAATAATACCTTCACTATCTATATTTTAGCATAAAGTTATACTTGATAATCCATACGTTAATGGTTAATACTTTCTACATTGAAAATAATAACTTGGATAGCTAGTATAAAACATTTTTAATAATTGAAGATATTCCTTATTTGAAAAGAGCAGGTGAAATATAAAATAAATTATTTTTGAACAATCAACACATTAACTACCATCTGGTAAGATTCAAAGGAATCAAAATACAAATTTTAGTTTAAAAATTTAAAATACTGTAATAAATATAAAAAGTGTTAATACGTTTATAGCAGCTATAAATGAAACAAAAAGTTTTGCCCACATTTTAACATAAAACGTTGCCATTTTGGTTCTGAGTTGAACATTTCTTGTTCTTTTTCCTGGTTATTCCTAAAGAGCATCATTCATGTGACTAAAAAAAAAGAGAGAAAAAACACATAAAAGTAAAGAGAAAAACGTTCTAACAAGAAAAGAGAAAAACGTTGGATAAATCCAGTGTTACATCTCCGAGATACAAGGATTCGTTCTGGAGTAATTTTCTGTGACAGTGACGACTACGTTATTGCTGTTTGAGTGTGCGATAAGAGAGTACAATAAAAAACGCTGAGGCCATATGCGACATCAATTGTACTAGTTCCCCACAACTT
Organism: Lepisma saccharinum; assembly: GCA_022664845.1. Taxonomy (NCBI): domain Eukaryota; kingdom Metazoa; phylum Arthropoda; class Insecta; order Zygentoma; family Lepismatidae; genus Lepisma; species Lepisma saccharinum. The sequence goes on from JAGDQP010008242.1 coordinate 29,203, forward strand.
CAAGTTACCTCTTCACTCCTCTCCGGAGGAGGGAAGGGGGGAGGTGAGCCCACCACCACTTCTGTCCGACATAACTCGCTTTACTTTTATTGGCTATTTCAAAAATGACGCACACGAAATGTCATTAACCACTTCTATCTCTAGGTTTTTGAAGCTTACCTCTCTCGATCCTTTCCCTCCAAAATTTCTCTCCAACATAATTTCTCAGGGTTGCCAGGTAATACAAAAATTAAATGTTTAAACACAATACTTAAAGTGACACGTTTAAGAATAAAACCAAACAAAGTGCAATATTAACTGTTTGAAATATTGTCTTATTGTTAGTCAAACTCAATGGTATTGAATTTTTAATGGTTCAAGTTTTGGACTGAGTCACCGAGCCTATGGCAGAGCTAACAGGAGTGACCGGGTTAATGAGATGAAGTTTTGGACTGAGTCACCGTGTTTATGGCAGAGCTGAAAGGAGTGACCGGGTTAATCAGATCAAGTTTTGGACTGAGTCACTGGGTCTATGGCAGAGCGGAAAGGAGTGACCGGGTTAATCAGATCAAGTTTTGGACTGAGTCACCGGGTTTATGGCAGAGCTGAAAGGAGTGACCGGGTTAATCAGATCAAGTTTTGGACTAAGTCACCGGGTTTATGACACAGCGGGAAGGATTGACCGGGTTAATCAGATCAAGTTTTGGACTGTCACTTGGTCTATGGCAGAGCTGAAAGGAGTGATCGGGTTAATCAAATCAAATTTTTTACTGAGTCACTTGGTCTATGGCAGAGCTGAAAGGAGTGACCGGGTTAATCAGATCAAGTTTCGGACCGGGTCTATAGCTAGGCCCCTGTCTGACCCGATTTCAACCTGGTAACCTGGAGGGCAAAGCAGAATTTTTCATTATTTTCATGCTTTTGATCAATGTTTCTTTCAGAAGTGGCCGAGGCTGGAGGTGTTATCCCCAGAACACGAAAAATATGACGCAGAAAATTTCTTGTTCATTATAGTTCCCAGAAAGGGCCAATCGGGTCAGGCCGAGTCACTAAAAGTGACCCGGTTTCAGCTCTCGTATATGGTTGTGAACCGGTGATCCGATTTCGACCTGTTGTCCCGGCAAAGCAAAGTTTTAATTTTTTCCCCTTATTATACATTGTTGCGTTTGAACAGTATTTTGTTTTAGAGATGACCTGGTACTGATCACCGTGCACTCAAAGAATGATAAACACGACCTCAAAAAGATCCTAACAACAATAGTGGCCTCATATCTCCTAAAAGAATAAGAATACCATTGAAGGTGTACAAATAACACCCCCCTCGGAAAAGGTTATTCTGAAATAATTTGCTAATTTCAAAATAATGAGAATATTGATTCTTTTCCATCCACAGGAACAGGTCAAATAAGAGTCAATACAGTACCACCATGTCAAGATTGGCTCACTGGGTCAATTGGCTAAATGGTCAATCATCAAGTCGCTGGGTCATTTGGGTAAAAACTAAATCGCCGAATCGGAAGGGATTACCGAGTCAAGTTTCAGAACAGGCCATCAAAGTGACCCGGTTTCAGCTTTGGTATCTAGTAACTAGTTAACCCTATGGATTACGACACTTGTAAGTTCATCGCCATAGTAACAATGAAATGCTATTGTGACTTACGTCCTCTCCTCAAATCAATAATCGGAAAAGAGCTGTTGATGCTTTGTGCTCGTTGATATTGCTTTAGATGATGGATTCTTATTGATGTGGGTTATTTAATCTGCTGCGTTGGTTCAGGTGGATAAATGTATTTTCCCAGGCTAGTCTATTGCAGATGAAGGTAATTATCCCGATAGGAAATCAAGGGTGCTCCAAGTCAACAGATATATTTCAATATGCAGTAGAGACTACAATTAATTTTCGTAAAACCTAACACAGGATATCTTATAATAAAGCCAATGGTGAACCAAGGCGCCTGCAATTTTATTATGCAGACTTATGAAACTTCAAATAGGAACAAATAATATCATCATTCAAAGAATACACGTGAATCATTCAAAAACAACTTATTAAACTCTTAATTTCTCAAAGCAACTTATATCCAAACATAAAACTTATCAGGTTAACACAACATAATTATATACTTATGAAACTTCACATTTTAATTAATGGTGCAAATTAGTTTTATACATTCCTTTTTTACATAACACAATGAAATAGTTTCGTATATTCTATTACATACTAATGTCTGTGCTTCCATTGCTTTTAATTATCTGGCTTATAGCCAATATTTCAATCAATTAGTTTCTACATTAATCTTTGAATTCTTGGACAAACTCTGCTGCCATCTGTTGACGTGCACAACAACTATTTCCTTTTATCCCTTTTATCAATGCATGACATGCTTTGTTTTTCTTTTTTACGGTACGTGAGAATGAATAATCTTTCTACTAACTAATATCATTGAATATATAAAGTTTCTTAAACGATATTAAACGTATGAAATCTTGTTAAACAATGAAAATACGCATATGCTCTATAATAATGCACATGCGGTCATGTCAACAAACACTCGCCATAGATTTTTATCCTGGACAAGATGAAACCAGTTTTCATCATCAACACCTACCTCTTGGTACCTACACGAATATAAATTCGCTACAAAAATTTACAAACAAAATATAGAAATAAAATTCGTTGATTCTCATCATTCAGAAACATGTATTTCTAAATCTCTGCCAAGTATATTGTCACGCTTAAAAGAGAGCTCAAAGATCAAGATATGGAAATTTGTTTCACTTTTAGACAATACAGCAAGTTTAATGGTTTTAGACAACCAGCAAGACAGTAGTACACACACAAAAAAACATTAATAAGACCATTGAAGGTCCGCTTCGTCAACATTTATTCAACGTTTACATGTTATTTAAACCTTTAATGGTTTATACAACTTTGAATACAACGTTTAAGAGGCCGACATTTAACGTTGTTATCAAGATGAAATCAAGATAAAATCGACGTGAAATCAAGCTAAAATCGACCATGAAATCAAGCTAAAATCAACCTGAAATCAAGCTTAAATTAAATTGAAATCAAGCTAAAATCGACCTGAAATCAAGCTAAAATCGGCCTGAAATCAATCTGAAATAAAACTTTCTTTGCTTGCATAGTTCATATTCAGTTAAATTCTTCGTACAACTGCTGTAAATTGTAAGCGAAAAATTGATTTTCCGTAAGGTGACCGGAAAATGCAAATTTTAATAAAGATTTTCTGCACTTTGTGTTTTCCCCTTTCAGTCTTATTGACGTGACCACTCAAATATTTCGAACTGGATTTTATATATTAGACTAATAAGTGTTACGGAGAAATCTTTAGTTTTTATACAATGTTGTAAGTTCTCAGTGTCAGAGGCAACTATCTCAAGATAATGAATAAAGATCTGATTAACATTCATTGCAGCCATCTGGCTGGTGACTGATAATTTGACGTTTTACACTATTGGTTGTTGGATAAAACCCTGGATGCTCCAGAATTCATCCGAAAATAAACAGTGGTACATTCCATATGCATGTCAAATAACAACGATAAATAGTAATCACTCCTTTATTCACTGTGAGGCCCACACTCTTTACCCTGCTGTAGCTCCTTAAGAACAGCTGATCAAATTGTGGGACATGCTGAACAAATGTAACCAAATTGTGACCTAATTTTTCTCCAAGTTTGGTTTTGATCTATGATGGTCACTTTGTAAGTGTGAAGTTGCCTCCCGCACTTTTAACACTGCTGTAATTTCTTAAGGACAGCTGACCAAATTGTGGGATATGTTGACCAAATGTGACAAAATTGTGACCTAATTATTCTTATGTTGTTGGTTTTTTCGAAATTTTGACTGTTGGGGGGCCAACTTCACATACCTAAGATAATTTTAATTTATAAGAGGGTGCTTTGGTTTTGTCTACAATAGAACCATTACTTAGCTTGTTTAATATTACTGTTTTCTCTCTTGTATTCAACGTAAAATGGCATCTCAGCTCTATTTGGATTTCGTTAAATAAATACCCAAGTCCCTATACTACCATATACAAGTAAACCCAGTTTGGTGTTATGATGGGAAGGTGTAGGTGTATCATTTACATAAATTGTGTACAGAAGAGGACTTAATACAGCGCCCTGTGGTACTCCTCTATGAATAGTGATTATTTCTGAAAATTCTTCTCCAGATCTGATCTGAGTGGTCCTATCTGTTAGAAAATTGTTGATCCATCTGATTATGGTTGTAGGTAAATTAAATGCATACAGTTTATACAGTAGGCCGTCTTGCGATACTTTATCGAAGGCAGAAGTTAAGTCCATAAAAACTGCTGCAGCTTTTAGTCCTAAATTCAAAGCTGTTTTTATGTCCGTAGAGGCACGGATTAGTTGGTCTATTGTTGATATTTGTGTTCTGAAACCAGCTTCATTATTGCTTCTAAGTTCCTATTCTTCTAAGTATAAACTTAATTTTTTGGAGAGGACAGTTTCACAAATTTTAGCTATGGTATTGGTTAGAGTTATAGGACGGTAATTATCTGATTGAAGACGGCTTTTGTTGTGTTTCGGAATGAATATGGTGTAGGCCTGTTTCCATGAGGTAGGGATGAAACCTAGTCTTAATGAGGCATTGTATAAGGAAGTGAGAATCTTGTGAAGGATAGTAAGTGCATTTTTAGAGCTATTTAAGGTACACCATCCGGGCAAGGTGCCGTGTTTCTTTTCTTTTGAATGATTGAAATTATTTCCTTACTTACTGGTTATTTCTTTTACAAGAATCTCTATATTTTCATTTGAATTATCTTGCCTGTCCAATTCTGTGACATCAGTGTTATGGTTTAAGATTTTACGAATTGTCTTCGCTGCGCTAGCAACTTCCTTTTGAAGTTTTTCATCCTGATCCTGAGTATCCTCTCTCGTCTTCTCTGAATATTTTCTGTGAAAGATGTTTATGAAATCAGTGTGGCTTGTGATGGGCAGGTTATCAAGTGTGCTGGGTAGTACTTTTCCTGAATTTTGTCTACGTCCAAAAGTGATTGTTTTCCAAAAGGTTTTAACATTCTTATGGTAATTTTCTATAAGCGTCGAAATATGTTCAATTCTTTTAGCTTCCCTATAAGCTCCTATTTTCCTTTTAATTTCTTTGTTCATCTTGTTTATTTCATGTTTCGTGTTCTCAGAGGGTCCTTCTATGCATAGCTCTAGTGAGTTGACGTTTGTATCTTATTAATTGTACTATGTCTGGAGGTAATCTCTCTGCTGTGATGATTATAGTTTCTTTCTTGACGGTTTGTTTCAACGCCGATTGTAAGGAGTTAGTTATTCTTACGTTATTTAGTTCGATTTCATCTATTGTTGTGATTGGTGAAGTAACATCTGAAAGTTCCTGATTAATTACTTGTTTGAATTTGTCCCAGTCTATTTTATTGTAATTTATATGTTCTCTAGTATTATTGTTTCTGTTAATTTGGAAATTGAAATGAAGGTAAATGTCTCCATGGCAGACTCTTTAGAACAGTTTTGTGTATAAGTAAGTTCATCATGGTTGGAGAGATCAGTATTCTATCTGGAGCCGTTTCTACATTATTCATGAATCTAGTCGGACCAACATTAACATTTAAGAGTGGAGACTGAAGTAAATACCGAAATAGAATCTTCCCATTATCATCCGTTCTACGGTCTCGCATCATGTGATGTTGGCTGTTAAGATCTGCTATTATGGTTAGGTTTTTAAATGTTTCCAAATATTTTATCAATGGTAAGCTGCTATTGATGTTAGTTTGAGGGCTTGAATACAGCGTAGCTATGTGAATGAGTTTTGGCTTTTGGTTTATAGAGATGAATATCGGAGCTGTTTTAAGATCTTGTAATGACTTCGGAATAATAATTTCTTGTGCCTGAATGTTGCTGTTTACTATTATCGCTTCCCCCCCCCCCAGTGGCTGTCCGTCTGTCTTTTCGGAATATGTTGTAACCTTTGATTTTAAGTGTTAAATTTGGAGTAAAATATGTTCCATTAATTATTAGAATATCAATCTTTTCGTCTTGCATTAATTGGATGGTTTCCTTAATCTTCTCTCTTAGCTAACCCTTTAAAGCTTATAAACATAACTTTTAATGAATTATTGGGGGTAACATTGAAGTTATTTATCCCATTTGTATTAGCCATTGTTGTTCATGTGATTGGTTTGAGAAGTTTTCTTGTTAACTTTTTGTTTTTTCAAGAATTTTTCTACTGCAACGTGTAAATGACCTTCCGTGGATGTAATAGTGTTTAGTCTGCACTGCAGCAGTTCTTCGGAGGCTTGTTTGATTACAGTGTTCAGTTTTTCTTGTTGGTCTTTAGGTGTCATTAAGGCTATTATCGTCGTAACCCATTTACATATGGTGTCTTTATTTACAGTAATTGTATTTTTCTTGCGTTTCAATATCATTATATGCATTGATATTGGTATCACTTATTTTGTCTGGCTGATTTGCAGTGGTCTGAGGGATATGGTTAATTGAGTTTAATGGGGCCATTTGTTTTTCTTGAACTTTGGATCTAAATATTTTTTCACGTATGGTTTGAATATTTTGGTGTGGTCTAAGCGGACAATTACCACAAGTCTTTTGCAAGTACCACAATAGTTCTTATTTGGTGTAATTTTGCAAGTATAGCTCTGGTGAGTCACATTTATAACAGGCTGGTGTTTTAAAACATTTTTTTTCTGTATGATATGTCAGGCAAGTTCTACATGATAGAGGTCTACCCCTACTCATCGACTCCTCAACTTTGTATCTATTGTACCCTGTAGTCATCCCATTAGTGATGAGGAAACTGACTAAGTTCGGGTCTTTTGTGAATACTCTAAGTAAAGGTAACGGTCCTTTGTCATTGACAATTCTTGTCACATTTCGTTATGGGTCCTTTCTGTTTCAGATGAATTTTTAAATCATTTATCTCCAAGTTTATAGGAACACCCTTCTTCGGAGAGATTATGGGGAGCAAATAAGGAAGAACTATACGACAGAACCCCTATCACACCCACAAACTTATTCATGCAATCAAGTAAACAAAAATATATTCAGTCAGCAAAAGACAAAAAAATCATAAAGGCAAATCTTCCTCAGCAAATGAATATAAAAATTCTGAGGCATAATATAACGTACCAAGAATTAGAGCTACTACTTATTAACTAATGTTACGCACAGCGCAAGAAAACATCAATTAACAACTCCACTAATTAATCACGTTGCGACGATCAAAGAGAAGAAAAATAAAAGGAAAACCGAACAAAATAGTAGACACAAAATCTCTATTCCTGTCCATAGATTCAATTAACTGTCCAAACTCCTTGAGTTACTAGAGTCATGCTTGGTAGAGATTACTCAGAATTCAATTTATTAAATCTGCGAACTACGATGCTAAAACAAATATTCATATCCAGTGCATTTCGGTTCTTCGGGCGAGTCGGCTGTGTCTTTTGATCGGGTAGTTTTTGAAAATAATATAAATAAAGAACCAAGGGATATTCAGATTTTCCAGAAGAGGATTCCCAGTTGCTTGAGCTGTCGATGCGTGTATCCTGGTACACTGCTGATAAAATAATAAAAAAACAATCATCTACGTTTACCAAACAATACTCCTCTCTTAGGACGAAAGTAGCTCAAAGGAGCTAGAAGTCCAACTGGGCGGCCTTGTGGGCCCAGTAAATGCTTTGCCGTACTACTATATGCAACCACACAAGACATTCAGATTGATCTTGGTTGCCTAGAAGTAAGAATATGATATAGGGAGTACTGCTTTGACTCTGACGATCTTATACTTGCCATTTTGAGCAATGCTGGGTTCTTTACCATATTATAAACAAAGCTTAAGCCGAACTGTGTTTAGATCATCAAAAAAGCAACCTAAGTTAACAAGATATAAGAATCAATAAAGTGCCTATTTTAGTATCCCAAACAGCACAGAGATGACGTCATATTTAAGTCATATGAAGGTTAGAAAGTGGCGATATCACGCGAGCATGACGTCCTTGTGCGGCTTGGGATTCAACTCATTTGTTTTACCATTTCCGAAGTAAAGTACTAGTCAATATTCCGCGTATTCTATCTTAGAGCTAACTGTGCATTGTGAACTATCGCGCATCAAACGATTACCCGTGGATCATATTGTTTTTAAATTGAATGTCATGGGTAGTATTAATATGCTCATAGAACATACAGATGCTTATCAGAATAATGGAAACACCTGTAGTTGGCAACACGTCAGATGTATGGGTTGGCAGTGGTGTCGTGGCGACCGCAGCGCCGGACTGCTGGTGGCGGTGTGTTAGGTCGGTCTCCGTACTACGTCAGGCGTCGTGGAACAGGAGTGAGCAGTGGCTGCAGCAGACGGAGGTAGTGTAAAATGGGAGACCTCTCAGAGTTTCAAAGAGGGCAAATTGTTGGTGCGCGGTTATGTGGAGTGAGTGTGACGGCAGTGGCTAGTGTGTTAGGTGTGTCGCCAGGGACAGTGTCGAAGGTGATGACGGCCTACACAACACACGGGAAAACCACATCGGGGAAGCGGAACAGTGGGCGGAAGAAAAGCATCAGTGACAGGGCACGCCGGGTATTAAAGCGCATTGTCACGCGGAACCGTCGTGCCACTGCGGCGCAAGTGACGGAGGAACTCAATCAGCACCTCCCCCAACCTGTTTCGACAATCACAGTCCGCCGCGAATTACATGACATGAACTTACGGGGTCGTGTTGCACGGGCCAAACCTCTCATCAGGGACCAGAACGCTTTAGCACGCCGCAAATGGTGCCGCGACCATGCAACTTGGACCGTTGACGACTGGAAACGTGTGGTATGGTCGGATGAGTCACCATTCACCCTATTCCAAACCACGGGCCGTGTTTATGTGTGGAGAACGCCCAAAGAAGCGTATGATCTGCAGTGTCTCCGCCCAACTGTGAAACATGGCGGCGGCACGGTGATGCTGTGGGCCGCAATATCATGGTTTTCATTGGGTCCTGTGGTCACACTTCGCGGACGCATCACTGCCAACGATTATGTCGCAATTTTAGGAGACCACTTGCATCCTATGGTCCGGATGTTGTTCCCGGACAATGACGCCATATTCCAGGATGATAATGCACCCATTCACACAGCTGGAGTTGTTGCAGCGTGGTTTGAGGAACATCGGAATGAAGTTCAACACCTCCCCTGGCCCGCCCAATCCCCAGATCTCAACATAATTGAACATCTGTGGTCCATCTTGGAAACACGACTCCGGCGACGATATCCACCTCCATCCTCTCTCACAGAACTGGCCGATGCCCTGCACGAGGAATGATGTAATATTCCACTTGCTACCATTCACGACCTCTATGCCTCCATCCCACGTCGCATCAAGGCTGTTCTGAAGGCGAAAGGTGGCCCGACACCATATTAATCTGGTAAGTTGCACTTTCGTTCAGGTGTTTCCATTATTCTGATAAGCATCTGTACATGAAAAGGTTGTCTCTTCTAAACTGGAGATGTTCCAAAGCATAGCCAGTAAAGAACGATTTCATAAAACTGGGAATAAAGTTCTTATCTGTGAACCGAGAAACAATTGAGTTTTCTAAAGTGAGCATTTAATTTAAAATGAGAGCATACTGGTTTGGAAACACGATAATTAATCGTGTTTTCAAACTGTCATGTTCTCATTTTCTAATAAATGATAATGCTGATATCTTATTCCGAAGAAAATTGTATCTCGGTGCACAGATAAGAAATTTTATTCTGTTTTAAGAAAACGATTTTTAATGCGTATATTCCTCCAAAGCATACCTTGATTACTTCAGTTAAATACACAACACAGACTTTACAAACTGTTTATTGGAGGCTCAAAAATTCAATACATATTTATGTTCATACAATACAGTACCTTCTTCCTACTTCGACAGCTGTATAAACATTAACTAGTTTTCTCCTTTAATGTACAGTTAAGAAAATGCTCCAGTTTTAAGTATCCCCAGAACATGTAGAAATGTAGCACGTAATTCCATTATCTACCTAATTGATACTATATATAGTGCAACAACAATTAAAATATTATTCTAAAATCAAAATACTAATGTCACTTATACACAATCTAATACAGTAACACACCTACGTTAATTCATGTATTTATAATAATATTTGATAAGGATTTTCAATCAAAACATACAATTATGTGATGATTAGAAATACGCTTAGATTGTGCTAACATCTGTGGATTATCAAAGCAACTATTTAAAAAAAGAATCATTTCTTCACTAATGATATGCTTAGTTTTTTCATCTAACCCAAGGGTGACCAATTTCTATCTATACGGGGGTTAATATAATAGCGTCACGGTCCTGTAGTATGTTCAACTGTTGACAATCGATGGTGGCCATAATGGTTTGATTAGGTTCCAGAACCTTCTAGTGAATTATGCCTTTGACATCCTTCTTGAGATGAAGTTCTGGTTTGGAGGTGATTCCGAAACGAGACACACAGTCATTCGATGCTTTGCATGTCTGTACAGAACTTATTTCTCATCATATGTGTTATGAATGGTATTTTTTGTATCGGAAAAGCAAGGAAAAATAGGTCACGATACGCCCCTCCCATTGCGTTGCACTCAACTGATATCGTACCCAACGATCGAACTTTGTGGTGAAACACAGCCATTCGAGACGTCTTTTAACTGTTGTCTTGTCCATCTGTAAAATTTCTGCTAATTCCTCTACAGTTGGATTACATCTGTTTCGTATAGCTTCGTTGAGATCCTCTTCGGAAATCATTGATGGACGTTTAGACCATGCTTGATCTTGACAAATTCTGTCTCCGTTTCTGAAGTTTTGAAACCACCAACAACATGTGCTATCGTTAGCTGGAGCTTTACAATACTCTTGCAGATTGTTGCGCGGCCGCATTACTGCCTTTATCGAACCCAAAACTAAACAGTGTCTGATATGGTCCTAATCGGTTTTCATTTCACCGACCAGATTCGTTGTCCCTACCAGCTCACTGTATGTATCTGCTCTAATGTCTCCATGATTATCTGGCTACCGATTCACGTGCTAGCAGTGCCATCTGTGGGGTCAGTACTCCGTTAACTGTGATATATGCAAACATGTAGAAGTTTTGCACTTACCCAATATTTAATTTCTGCCTTTATTAAATCATTTTTTATTACTTGGAGAACATTACTGGAATAATTGATTACAAAATATAAACATTTTAAATTAAAATTTGATTTCATATAACAATTTAATGTAGTTTTTCTCTTGCCTGATCTAATCTACGTTTCAGTGGTTTAAAATGTGAACATCAGTAACTAACGACATAGAATGATGCAATGAGGACGCCAGGAAGAAAAGTCCGGGGGGCAGGAGCTACAGCATTTTCATTTGAAAAAATCGGGAGACTAATTTAAATTTATGACATGTGTACGAAGACGGAACTACAAAGAGCGCTAAGGTAGATTTGGGGTCCTCGTTCCCTTTCCCCGTAGCGCCGTCCCTAGCATCATTAAATGTTATCAACACAAGGGTCTTGATAGTATTATGGATGATATCCTAACGCTAAGATTAAAACAAAAAAGTAGAAATGAGAAATTAAGAAAACAGAACTCGCTTAGAAGGACTTACTGATGTAGGCAGGACACAAATGATGATAATGACGTCATTGCGTTGGTAGGATAGAATATTTTCCCATTATATAGTATAATGAATGAAGTAAAAATATTTCATTAGATAAAAATTTGCAAACTTTTAAAAAAATCATGAAAATTATTTTGCACATTTAAAAAAAAATCAAAAGTGAACGCAATTTTCATGTTTCTCAAATACGAACTGTAAGAAGACATGTGTAGCAATCAAGAACCAAGAAATAGCTATTAAACTGTGTAATATCCAGCCCCCTTAAGAATAAAAATATGCTCCATTTACCGATATATACATAGCTTGTCCTGCTTATATTGTACCCTTAAAGTATCATAATATCACAACGAAAAGAAGCGAATATGATATCTTTAATTTGCAGAGAGAAAAAAAAAAGGACAACAGAAAATATTTTAAGATATATTTTTGTGCCATTTTTGTCATGTTTCAACAAGACTTTTTAGCTAATATGGCCATGAGGAGATAGTCTCCTAAAGTCATCATCATTTGGAAGAGAATCCAGCAAAATCTTCGCCTGTTATCATTGTTAACGTTATAGCCTTTAAGGGCGAGGGGATACAAGAAATGAAATGACGCAAAAAAAAAGAAGTTTAGTGTGTAATTTTTTTCTGCTATTATTGTTAGCCATATTATTATTATTATTATTACTGTTACTATCATAATTTTTGTGCTTATTCCACTTTCTTTTTCTTCTCTTTTTTTTCTTGCTTTCATTGTTCTTTTTTTTTTGTCATCCTGAACTGGTCATGTGTAATGTTAGCAGTTTTATGTGTAACCATTTGCAGAAAGTGTGTCGCTTGCTTTTGTCACGTTGATGATGACTGTTACGGTCCGGAGGAAAAAGGTTTGGGGGGTGGGATCTTTTCAGACATATACACACACACACAGAGAGATACAAGGACATTGTTGCCAGATCATGATAAATTAGTGTTGTATTAAATTGGATATTCTTTTTTTCTGTTTGGATGTGAAATAGTTGATAGTCATTTATTATCGCTTGGATGGTACACAATACAAACAGAATGTTACGCAGTTAGATAATAAATGTTTTTTAATTGTTGAATAAGTAAAACTAGTAACACATTTAAATCTTACTTCACATAAAATGCGTGGATTTGAAATCAGTTAGGGTGTACTATCGGCTATCTTGAATTTCTTCAAAATTAGCGTGATGGGTTTCCCTAGAAGACTTCTTTTCTAAAAAATAATTTATTGCTGTTCGTTAAAGAAATTAATTGAAAAGAAAATACTAGCCGAGAACAAGAGTAGTAACCAGATGTAGCTTTCCGTTTACTGGTCAATCTCTGTACTACTGAAGTCTCAGCAATACTACGAATTTCTGTGCGTTTCAGAGGGCTCAGATGAACTATTTTGTATCTCTGCTAGTGTTGAAAGCCATTTGTCTCCATCACATCCTACCGAGCAGCCATAGCTCAATTGTAGAGTGGTGTTGTTTTCGCATTCAGGATGTCCTAGGTCCTCTCCAGCAGCAGACAATCCTGATTGAGGATTTTTCTTAGTCATACCAGGCAAATGACGGGATAGTACTTTCAAATTACACCATGGCCGACTACTTCCCGCATCCTTTCCCTTATCTGATCCAGATCTGAGCCTTAGATGCCTAAGGTCATAAAATAAATTCAAATTCCATGAGATTTGATCTAGAAGACTCGTACAGTGAGTGTATTTCTTTCTATCAGTGGAGTCCTCATGTTAGGAAACAAACGGTGGAATTCGATCCCATTCTTTCAAACCATTTCAGAGAAGTAGAAAGTCTAGCAACATGCTCTTGATATAGAAGCGTCCAAATCAATGAGAAATATAACGTCTATATATTTCATGGGTTTTCAAAAATGATTTGAAATGATTTCAGGATTTACGAATTTGTTTTGAAAGAATCCGATCACTCTAGATGCCATTTACAGAACTATTTAATAGAAATAAATACAGATTTACAGACTGTCATAGTTACGTGGACTTCCTAATATAACTTTCGTTTTTTTTGGTTTTTTTTTTAGTAATTAATATAACAATATTGCTTTGACGAGCATTTCGTATTTTAATGTTGTCGAAGACATTCTGGACTTACCTTGAGTATTCGTACGAAGGAAATTTTTAAGAAATAACCATTTCCATTGCGTTTACATGTTACATTTATTTTCAGCAAATACAACCTTCTTCTCTGTCAAAGGCATCATCATATCGTTTTTGAAACGTCTTGTATACATTAACCGTTTCTCTTTCAACAGATACGGTATGTGAGCAAAAGTGTAGAGCATATACGGTACGGTATATCACAAAATAAATATTAAGTTGAAATTATAATTAGAGCCAAAAATACAGCTTGTAATTATTCAAAGTGTTTATAAACGTTGGGAAATGGCATAACATTTAGGATTTTTTGTACAGAAATCTTGATTTTTCTTAATTTTTTCTCTTCATTCTACTGCTATCAAACGGTTGTGGTTACGGGATATAATTCCTGATATATGAATATTATGAATTTGAGACTACCCAAATTACGGGAGAAGAATAAGAAGAGTAATTCCGTTCTCAATCTCGAATTTCGGGAAGTTCGGTACTGATTTTTGTTTAAAATATCGCGAATTATCGAGATGCTAAAATTTTTCCAGAGCCTGAAATTTGCGAGATGTTAGCAAGTATCGGAAATCGGAAATATCCTACAAATTGTCTCTTTTCATTCCTCTTCAGTCCCAACATGAATGTTTTTTTTTTCATTCCTGTACATCCGTTATGAAAAATTCCATTAAATTGAGGCACTGTTTCTTTGTTACGTTCAGCTGATATACCCGTCCGTTGGTGCAGGGTAAATAGAATATTTTGGCAAGATTGATAACTAGGACCACTTTTAAAATTGGTTACCAACACTGACCACTGCGAAGCCTGCAGTGCCCGGAGTAGTTCTATTACCTATCTCAGAACCTAAATGTCAAGTTTGCCGTCGATAGGTATAACAGAATGGAAGAAATTTGAAATTTCGCATTTTTAAAATTGGTTGACAACGTTGTCAACTACAGCATCTGTGGTGCCCGAAGTACCTCTTCGACATGTCTATGTAACAAACATGCGAAATTTTGTGTGAATCAATGGAAGCGTTAGATTTGTGTAGTTAATAGACACACAGACAAAGTTTCAATTTTATAAGCAATATAAGATGTTGGTAATAATACATTAGGAAGAAAAACTATTTAACTTACTCTTTCGGTAGTGTAAGACAATTTTGTTTGAAATTTTATCAGTTTCATCCTCAACAAATGTAAGTAATGCGTACAGTTCGTTAAAAAAATATTACCAAACGGAAATAACTTTTGTCACTGACTGTACAAGAAGAGCGGGGGAAGAGGAACAACCTACTAGTTTTTTCTCAAGGTGAATCTTTTAGTGTTTTTCTTGTTCACTTCGTTTTTCATAATTGTCTGTAAAATATTTTTTTTTTACACTTCAGAGATAAAGTAATATTTCGACCATTGCTTCTACACTCCTATTCACAGAAAATAGTCAATAGATTTTCTTAGAACTCCATCTTACCTGTTTATTATTCATTACCCTAAAAATGTGCTCGCCAAGGGACGCCATTCCTCGGAGTAGAAGCAAGCGTAGGTCGCAGGTACGGAGTACAAAAATGTCTAAATTTACGTTCTACAGTACATTGAGTTATAAACTCAAATATTCTAGTGTATTCCCTTGAATAAGGATAATATATAAATATAATCTTTCTATAAATGACTACACTTTCAACTAAGAAGTTTTGAGTTTGGTTTTACTATTTACTTATAGCTTTTGTGTATAATATGTCGTTCCTACCACAATAAAATTTAATCGCTTATTCTCTCTGACCGTAATATTCTACGTGCATTTATTCAGAGAATTAAAACGAAAGAGCAGAGAGAGAATATCGTGACGTTGTTGAAGATGAAGAACAAGGAATTAACTACCACATTCAGCTGTTTGTTGCATACAAAAAAGATCTTTGCAAAAGTTACTATTTTAAAGGATCCTCCAAATGTGGTGTTAAGAGTCAATTGTTCTATAAGCTCCGAGAAGGGTCCTCATCTCTTTCTCTTTCCAACTTTAGGTAGTGAATGGTCCTTCAGACGATAATTGAGTATCCTCAACTTGTTCGTCACGAATTTCTCTCTCTTTTTTTCTTGCGTAAGGATTTATTTTGCAGTCCAAAAGGTTCATACTTTGGTTAAATTTAAGATTTGAAAAAGTGTGATTTAAGATCCCCCAACTAATACGACGAAATCAACAAAGACAGATATATATATATTTGTAAACCAATATTTACAAAAAATAGAAAAGAAAAATATTAAGTATATTTATCGAACGATAATTTGGTTTCTACCACAAAGTGAAGATGATAAATTGGATGCCTTTGAATTGTACACTTGGAGAAAAATGAAAAAAATCAGGTCAATGTAAAAAGCATATAACAAGAAAGTATTAATTTGATATCTCGATATATATAGACATACATATTTTATAAAAGAGAAAGTTTGACCAAATGAAGAGTTTGAAGAGAACGGGGATCTGTGCCTCCCGGTTCAGAGTGATAGTGCCATCAACCAGATGAGAATTAAAGTACTTACTGATGCACCACAGAAGCTGTTTATCAGTTGGAGTAGTGATTTCACGAATAGTTTGCCTCCGAGTGGAGTTTGTTTAAAATAATTAGGACTTTTCTACACTTCAATTTATCTTAACTTCAAGTGAGTGGGTTTGTTAAACTTGAACTGAAAATATAGGCATTAATGTTGTTCTTGTTTTCCTTTGGAGTGGTGGAAGGTAATCATGCTTAAAATGTTCACGTGCGGTGTGGAGCCGTGGTATGATGCCCACTCCGTAATCGTCACCGGACTACTTGACTGTGGCTTTCCCTTTTCTCAACTTCACCAAGCAAAAGTCGGAGTGGTACATTAGTTTAAGACTAGCACCGCTTCCTTCCTTATTTTCCTTTCTCAATGTTCATTATTGTTATTGAGTTGCAATGTAAAATGGCTTCCGAACTCTATTTGGATATATTACAAATAAATAAATCCAGTACGTATACAATACTAAACTACAAGAGCCTACCCTATTCGTCAGATATAGAAAAAAGGATTTTTCTACAAAAATTAAAATTTATTAAGCGAAGCAAGTTAACGTGATAATAAATGTATAACTCACGTAGGTGCACGGCTTTAGTCAATTGTGATGATTGGTGTTTCTCTCAGCCGCTAACTTTGAAATGTCAGGATCAAACGAAGACAACTTTAAGCTAAGATCTGACTCAGCATCAAGTCTATTTCAGTACTTATCCTTCAGACAAGAAAGAACGGAAAACGTTGATTCACAAAGGTATGTGGTCACATTAAACATCGTAGCGCTCTTCTGGAGATTTCGGGTACACTGATCGCGCATGCAACCAGAAATCAGTCAGTATGGAGGATGAATACTTTGCTTTCATAATGAAATCACACGATAGTTCCAATAACTGATCCTCTGCGTTGTTTGGCAAATCATTTTTCATTTCCAAGAAAGTTCTTTTTTTCATCCAGTCGCTTTTTTTCGTTGCTTAACGGTAAATATTCCATGAATCTTAAGACCATGTTTTCTAAATGTCGTTTCATATTTATAATAATATCAGTAGAAACATCTTTTTGAACCTCGCTTCAATTTTCTCTTGAACAGTAAATAAGGTAAAACTTTTGCCTTGAACGCTTGCATTCAGGGAGTTTAAAATAGTTGACATATGTCAAAATTGAGAGCCAAGTTAAATTATCCAGATGGGAACTCAATTCAAATTTGGAGTCTAAAAGAAATATTAGCGAATTTTCTTTTGAGCCCTGATAGTCCTTCCTTTTTTCTTCAATAGCGTCACGTTTCTCTTTTTCTGCGTTTAGTGAACATAAGTTTGGTCATTCTCTGCCAATGGGGTTGTTCACTGACAAACTTTTCCGATGGTGGAAGCACAAATGCCCCCCCCCCCTCATTTGCTTTCCGCTTCTCGTTTGTTTTTACATAAGAATAGTATTGCAGGAACGAAGGTTTATTTACAAGTTTTCTTTAAATACTTTATTGTATTGATATTTATCTCGTTCGAATCGTAAAAGAAAACATTTCAAAAATCCTTTTCAGCCAAGAATGGCTTCTGATTACTCAACTTGGACTCTAAAATCTCTTAAAGAACAATTGAGCAGACGAGGTGCTCTGGTGTAATTTAACTTCGATGAAATGTTGAGTCGTGATTACGAGACAATGGTGGTCACCCAGAAACAACGTTAACTGTGATTACGAAAGCTCGTTTTTTTTTGTACAAAAAATTGTGTATTATCGGTACTGTTCTCTGTTCCCTCTTTCTTACTATATAGAAAAAGGGTTATACACAACGACATGCGCTCAATGGTTACCTAGCACTCTAGCAGTAGGGGCTATGATAATGCGATATTATTCGGTAATTCATATATGAATGTTAATACTTTTATATGAGCAGGGGCAATAGCGAACATATTATCTCTAGGTTTTTATTTAGAAGATGCAAGTAGAGTTTGCTTGTGTTGTACAAAAGTGTATATTTTAAACGTTACATTATAAAACACTATTAAATGAAGAAATTTACACTTACGAGTTCATTTTTAACATTACAAAGTTAATTTCGAGCCCTGTATATACTTATACCATTAAATATATCTAGTGGTAGTATTTCAAGTAGCCTTAAAACCTAAGATATCCAATATTAATTTAAATATAAGCATCACTTGAATATCATACAAATAGATTCTTGTTGAATTCTTTGGAATCATACTAACTTGTACACGATTAACATAAAACTAACTTCTTTCTTCACAATATATGGGAGTCATAATATCCGTAGCCATAACTTGAATTATTATCTCCTAATTTCAGAATTCATATAAATGACCGTCAAAATTAAATATAAAGACTACAGTGGAAAAGGGATGTAAGTCACAAAGTGGTCAAAATCGAATTAAGAACACATTCATATAACCTGTGAGGTGTAGTTGATATGGGTTTAATTGTAGGGCTAATCACGGAGTAATTTTGTGTTGGAGATGTTTTGTATCATTAAAAGGTATTGATTTCTACACTTTAATAAAGTTTACTGCTGTGTAAAACTGTGAAAACGTGACTTACCTCCATCCCC
This sequence comes from Lepisma saccharinum, assembly GCA_022664845.1. Classification (NCBI taxonomy): domain Eukaryota; kingdom Metazoa; phylum Arthropoda; class Insecta; order Zygentoma; family Lepismatidae; genus Lepisma; species Lepisma saccharinum. The sequence goes on from JAGDQP010008242.1 coordinate 48,027, forward strand.
CCCCCCCTTTAGTCTTCAAATATATTTCTCTGGTATATGCGATCTCATTCCTAAAACTTCATTATAATCATTCAAACTTAGTACCATTTCAAATATATATTTATTTTTTTCATCAATAACTAAACGATGTTTTCCAAACTAAACTTTTTCTATTCGTAACCCTATCAGTACTGAATAGCCACTTAGTTCTATAAAAATATGTAATACTAGGTAAAGTGTTCATGTGTTGTACTTGAACAGTAACGGTAACACAATGTATTAAGCGACTATAAAAGTGAAATGTATTAGATATGTACTGCGGCTCTAAACAAAATTAAGTGACATTCATTTTTTTTTGGCGTTCTGAAGATGTAATGTTGATTGTTGTACTGTACTGGTAGTGTGTGAAATTAAAAAAGAAAAAAACATGTAGTGTATTAGACGTGACATATGGAGCTGGAGGAACTGTGTGAGTTCTCCAGAACTCTACTACAGTATGCGAATCTCCTGAATCTTCACTTCAATCACAGATTTTGTTTCGTAATAAAAGAAGAAGAGAGATGGGTGCAACACGGCACGGCATAATGATTTGTTGCAACTAGATCAGTTAAAATCACATCATCTGCTCTTTTCATTGGTACTCGAATGACTACTCTCTATGTTATCAACGTCAGAACTACTTTCAATTTAAAACATTTAAGTAGTATCAGCGTCAGCCGGTATACGGATATTTTTGAAATTCAATGACACCTACAGATGATTTAAAAAATAATTGCAAAATTGCACTCTAAAAGAAGTATTTTTGTATGATTCATAGAAAAATGGGTGAAGATTTTCTATTGTGATCTAGAAAAATATCTGAAAGTTGTTCATAGAGTAATATAATAGCAGTAAGTTAAAATACTGTTGTTTTCATTATTTACGAATAATGGCCATTGCGATCTCAGGATCTAAATCATTTGATAGGTTGAGTGTCTGATGAACCTGCAGTGCAGAAAACTGTCACGAGTACTGAATAAATACTAGTGTTCTCACTGCAATGTAGCAGGAAGCATTGATCTAGACAGGAGAAGTCTTGAAGAGCAATACTATCCGACAAATAAAAGTGCAATGAATGGTGGAGGATAGGTTGTGTTGTGAGTGGAGTGTTACGACTGTGAATAATAAGGTCATTGTAAATTGGATTGGCTATATCTTAAGCAGCGTCTAGGATAATGGTGTCTATTGAAAGATGTTATTCGGTGAGTGTACTTCTCACAAAAGTTTTCGAATGAGAATTAGAATAGATGGCACTCCATATTGAAGATGGAGCCCATGAGCGAGACTCGATCATTTTTTTTTACGATATGAAATACGTAACAGAGCATATATACGGTATAACGCCTTTCAAAGTAGCTCAGAGACCTTTGCATATCGAGATAATAATATCTCAGTCAGAAATATTTTCTGAACACTTTCTTATAAATAAAATCGTCGAAACTAATCTATTTTGGAGAATGCAAGTACGCATATAATATTGGGTGTAACAAATATCAATGCAAGAGAGATCATTAGTTCTTGGTGGCAATTCACTGATGAATATTTTAATTAGTGTTTCACTTGTTTTATTAGAATCAAAGACCAATACGGTTGTCAGTAACACTATAATAGTTTTTACAACTCAGAAATTGTTGCAAGTATTGACAGGGTGATGAGAACAGAACTTAGTGAGAACAAAACGCTGAATAAATTTTGTTGAAAGGAAGAATCGTTGAAATACCAATCATCATTTCGGAGAAGATATAGGGAATAAAAAGTAATGAACATTTTTTTCCTCAGTTCTCATATACTACAGTAGCTATCTCTGATAATTGCATGACATATTTGTCAAGTACAAGTCGTATCATTTGAACCTAATGATGAAGTACAAAGTGAATTTCAATTTTGTTACTATAACTACGATCCAGAAGATGTGAGAGTAAAAGAACCCTGGTTTGCAGCTAATACCAATCTAGCATTCGTCTGTTATGATAGTAAAAACTTTGGGATAACCAGTTTTCGAATGCCTGTCCTTCCGATTTCAAAGGAAGCATACTACCGCTAATACCAGGGCTTTTAAGCATGGGATAGAGAGATAAGGTACGTTGAAGGGCACGTTGAGTAACTGACTGCAAATGCTGTTGAAAAGTCAAGCGACAATCAAGTTCAACTCCCAGGTATTGGGAAGAATTCCGGAGTCCTAATGGGTCATCAAAGAAGGTACGTTGACGTAGAAGACGAGAATGTCGGCAAGAGAAGTGCACTATAGATGTTTTGTCGGGATTTATTTTAATTCTCTATCTAGAAGTCCACTGTTGTAAGAGATTAAGATGACGTTGAGCCTGAAGATGAACATAGCGTAAGTTGGTATGAGACAAAAAGATGGCAATATCATCTGCGAATGTATCTATTTAAGTATGAGACGTAGTTGGTATATCAGCAGTGTATATATTAAATAGTAGAGGACCAAGTGGTGAGACCTGAGGGACACCAGCAGGGATCGGTCTACTGCTGAATGAAGAACCATTGCAGTAGATAAAGAAAGTGCTGTTTGAAAGGTAGTCTTGAAGGACGCGAATAAGATACGCTGTAAAAGCATACTGCATTTTTCGCTTCAGACCGCAATTCGATACTGTTGCACAACTAGTGCGAGTAGTGGAAACCATCAGTCTCCAATTCAATAAAAAAGGACACGCAATTGGAATATTTCTTGACACCTCGAAAGCATTTGACCGTGTATGCACAATGACCTGCTCTACAAACTCAGCATTATTGGATTCCACCATCAATATCTCCGAATCATCCGATCTTACCTACCTAAACGCTCTTTCTTCGTCAGTTTCAACAACAATCAATCCATAATCCATCCCATTACCGCCGGCGTACCTCAAGGTTCTGTTCTCGCACCAATCCTATTCAGTTTCTATACCTCTGAACTCCCTACTCATCCTCATAGTACTCTGGCAACTTTTGCAGATGACACCACCATATTTGCCATCTTACAGAATCAGCCCACAGATACGCTCAAAAGTATCTTGAAGCCATAGAAGTCTGGACAGCTAAATGGCGTATGAAATTACATACTGACAAAACAGCAGTGGTACATTTTACCGAAAGAAGAAGACCCCAGCCACAGCCACCACCTCTTATCCTTTTTGGAAATCCACTCAACTACAGTCCAAGTGCACGAATTCTTGGAGATGAACTAGACAAAACTCTTCTCTTCAGTCTTCATCAACGCAGTACAGCTAACAAAGCCATATACAGACTCCTCGTGATATATCCAATTCTTAAGAGCAAAGACTTAACCATCAACGCCAGATTGCACGTATACCAAATCAGTACAAAACCTACGTTTGGGATAAAAGGAAGAGTGACGCAAGAATTCTACTCACAAAAGAAATGATATCTATTTTGCGAGTGACTTTCTTTGTGTCACTATGCTGAAAGTATTGCCTTTGTAATAAAATTAAGAGACAATATCCTTCCGCCATAGTGACACAAAGAAAGTCACTCGCAAAATAGATATCACTTCTTTTGTGAGTAGAGTTCTTGCGTCGCTCTTCCTTTTATCCCAAACGGGGTTTTGTGCTGATATCACTTACCTTGTAAGGCTGCCTATAAAAAAAGACTGTAACACGAGCCATCTATGCCGATGCTCCTCTCTTCTGCACACGCGCTATAACGTGTAGGAGACACGTACACTGTAAATACAACGGAGAAACCACATCTGCGAGGTTACTTCGGTGGCCTGGTGGTTAAGGCGTCGAGTTGGTAAACAAAAAAGCCCTGGTTCGAGTCCCGGCGAGGTTAACACTAGATTTTCCTTTCAGAATATATTTTCATGTGTTTATATATTTAAAAAATACAGTAATTTGAATATCGTGTTCCTCAGGGTTTGAACTTCCGAAATTACACAATTTTCTTAAAAAAACACACACACTCGACCGGGACTTGAACCCGCGAACCCACGCGGCGGAGTCAAGAACGCTAATTATTAGGTTACCGAGGCTTCGTGCTTGCAGTGATGGAAACAGATATTTATTGGAAACGGACGGTGGTCTACAAGGACTCCTGTCTTGTAACAAAGAAAAGTATTTCCTGCTTCTAAACGTGATTTATAGCATTGTGAGTATATTGCAACAAGTCAGTAAATGTTGAATGATTTTGTTGAAGACTTTTGCCTATAAAGCACAGTTTGTTTCGATTAAAGGACGAGGTGGATAATCGATAATGTGTAGCATTTTTTCTCATAGCAACAAGGGGCAGGATGCAATTCCGCGCAAAACATGCATTTATATTCTTGACAGAAAGTACATTTTAAATTACTCACCATGGGAACGTGGAGGTTAGATAAAATTAGGTGCGGTCATGTATCTTTACATTTTTCTCCTTTACGTCATGCCCAGATGAGTGGAGCAGCGGGGGAGAGTGTTCTCCGTACGGGCTCGTATTTAAAAAGTGGCACGTGTCACTATGGCGGAAGGATACGAGGTCGATTTTGCTCCATATCTTGAAAACCGTAACTCCTATCACAAATCTAAGCTTGGATTTACCCCCATTATCATAGGGGAAATAAACCCCCACGGTACCACCCATTTGGGGATAAAAAAAGAAGACACACAGAATAACGGACATACCTTTCTATCATTTGTGAAAATTTTGTGATTCGGTTAAAAAAAAGTCGTAACTTTTGAACCGCTCCACCGATTTTAACGTATGATACACCGTTTGAAACGTATTGAAGCATAGAATAGGATCCAGTAAGTTTCGGCCGCCTATATGGTCTGGGGTCAGTGCTATCCTAAAAAATATGAAATTTTGATATTTTTTTCAAAACGCCCTAGGGGGTCGCAAGGAGATCCTACCGACGCAATTGTTTTCCCGTGTCTTGGAAAGAGCTTTCAAATGTAAGTTCAAGCATCAAAATCGGACTTATACTTCGGTAGATCCGAAACTAACTGTATACTATCTGAATGCCGCTAACAGTGTCCTTTGCCAGCGTCACTAGAAGAACTGCCATTCTTCATGATGATGATCCGATCACTACTAACGTATGCCGCACCTCTTGGCAACATTCGGCTAATGCTTATCATTTACAACTGCAAAGAGTTCAAAACAGCGCTGCACGTATCATCACAGGGCACAGCAGAGATACTCGTATAGCACAGCTCCACGAAGACCCGTGTTACACGATTATATAACTTAATATGTCGATCTCCCAATCCCCTCACATCCCCCTCCATACACTGGGCACTGCCCAACTCTATCGCCGTACCCATCGCATGCCACAGCCCCAGTAAATAGGAAAATATTATCACTGCCTGACTCACCTCATTATAATATCTTAGCCTCGCTGACCCAATATCCTATACGAAACTTAGAGCTGCCACAGTTGCGCTCTAAAACACTTCAAATACGTAAAACACATGACTTCAAGATTACCATTTCACATAGAAGGCATTGGCAAACGCTCGACTCTTCTACATCAATAAGTCACTTATTTTCCTTCCTTCCTTCACTGACTCACCTACCTAGCATAGCATGGCTAGTTTACAGTAAACTCATGTAACAGAAAATGGCTTTTGGAACGTTTGAACAATTCATATAGGTTCGTTTATTTACTCAATTTGTCCCTAGATGTTCCCTCCTGAATCATAGATCGAGGGGGCGTACCTAAGTTGGTAGAGAGTTGGCTTAGAAATCTGAAGATCCTGGGAACGATTTCAACGACTATCTATCCTGACAGGTTTTCCAAGGGAAATTTCTTAGTCACACCAGACAAATGCCGGAATGGTACCTTTAAAGTAGGACCTGCTCGCCTGGCTGAAAGTTGCCTAATGGCCATAAATAAATTCATACACTGGTTCTAAAACTAAAGTGAAAGCAAAGATGACAAGTATTTTTGTTGAAATCGTACAAAAATTCATCTGGTAGGGTTTTTCACGGGTTAACCAGATGGTAAAATTAAAAATAAGAGAATATTTTTCCGATAGTGATAGGTGTTGAACCCTCGCCGCCGTGGCCTCTGCACAGCGTTCGCAGTTAAAGGGTTTTATAAATGACCGGCCACGAATCCTCTTCCCTTTAACTCCCGCTGGCTTCATTGGCCTTTGTCAATGAACAGTGGAATGGGTAGAAGCTCTTTTCATCAGAGTAAAAAGATACAATATTTTTTTCAAAAATGAAAATAATGTCCAGAGTAACTAATTTTCTGGTAAGAAATGAAGAAATCTTAAAAGACTAGAAGAAAATTTTGTATACCTAATTATTATGTAAATGATTGTTTGAAACTAATGGAATTTGTGAGAAGAAAGGAAGATAATGAAACTAAATTGAAAACAGTCGTTGAAAAGACAACTACAATCAAAGTGAATTCTGGGAAATTTTGGAAGGTACGAGTAAACCTAAGCAACTTCTAAGTCGAGTGAAATTCGTACAAAATCTCGTATTAATGGAGTAGGATTAACCATGGTTTGCACATTTTTGATAGAGAAGAGTCGTTCTGTTCTGCGGCTGTTATAAAACTTAATAAATATTTGTTCGAAATAAGTTTATTTAACTGCTGTATGTTGACTTGATATTCACATGGAAGTGCGAATATGTTTTTAAACCTGATTTCGTTTTTCTGAACAATGAATCGGGTGTTACTTCGATTTTGATTGGTTAAGGTGACACCGATTACGTCAATACCTCTCGATATTTGTGACTATGCAGCCGTAATTTTTTATGTAAATAATCAATATATTTTTGTGTGTGTATGTGTGTGTGTGTGCGCGCGCGCGCGAAGGTATGCTATTAGTATATCAATACCAGATACGACAAAAATGTGAAAAATTTTGTGCTAACCTCATACGACTAATCTAAAGGACCATGAGGTTATTCGTCTCTTCCTTTTTAAATAGTTCATTCCGTTTCTCCCTGGGTTCGCTCCTTCCGAGAAACCATTCCTATCATTCCCTTTTACCACTTCCATCCGTGAAACATTACAGGAGGTCTGTTCTATACTCTACAGCCTGGCAACGAAACCGCAACAGCCACCAGTAGACCATCGCCACATTATCACAGCCCCAGGGTCTCAACGAAAGGACGGAGTTTTGAACAGAAAACTGTTACAACAGGGGGAAAAACAGTAGGTGTTCTTGTTGTGGAAATTGTAACTGTCAAACTAGATGTCACTGTGATCGATACTGATCCAGGATAAAGAAAGATGGTATTTAAGAATAGAAAGGGTAATATTTTGCTGCTCAACTATAATTGATGAAAAATTATCAAAAACATCTTAGGATACATCATTTCTCTACGGAATGGTTTTCAAGAAATTCTTAAATGGAATGAACCTTTCTTATAAGCTTTGCGTACTAAACATCATGATCCGAACTACTCATTTATTGGGTATATTAGGTTGGGTATATTCATTAATTTCTGTGATCTACTCAAATGTTAATTCTTGTTTGTTATGCTTATTGCATTTTTTAATCAGTGAATTACCACTATACTAACAAATTACAAAGGGCACCGGCAGGGAGGGGTAACGGGGGACTTGCCCCCCCCCCCACGGATTTCAGATTTTTTACCCACTACTATTCTATTTTCATATATTTGGTTATGTTTTTCACTACATGCATTGATATTCTTCCGTTACATTTCCTGAACCATATTCATTTCAATCTATGTAATCACAAAGACGCCAATTTATACCCACCAAACAAACTATGTAAAAACATCGAAAGTAAAACACGAATGTTATTATTGTACTATTATGTTTTTTTTATTTCTTCTGAACGTACCCTGCTTTATGAAGCTGAAGCAGTTCCTCTAGAAAGTCAATAAAAATGAAGTTCGAACTCTTCCTGCAAACAAGCGCCAATCATTTCCGGTGCGAGTGTATCGTATGAGTTCGGAAAATTAAATTACTATTTATGAGAGCACATCGAAAATTTGGAACAGAGCGCCTAATGGCTTAAAGTCGGCTCTGACTATTAGCAAGTTATCCCCTAGAAAGTAGGAAGGAAATAAGATTTCGGGAAAGTATCTATAAGTACCAGGTAATTTCCACCTTTCCATAAATGTCGAATTTGATACATTGACTGTTTTAATTAAACCCTTTTCGATGTTCCGAAGAAACCACTACTTTTTTTGTTGTGTGATTTCGGTGATTCAACACTATGATGGTACTAATATTGTGATGAGTCAGCATTAAAACACATCCATTGTGTTGAATCACCGAAATTAACAACGTTTTGTTTTGTTGATTTAACACAAACAACTGATGGTCGCCCTGGGACACCAGAAAATTTTAACACAGTTACTTGTTGCTGTGTAATTTCTTACTTTGCCACCACAAAAGATGGTGCTACTAGAAGGAGAAAACCCTACGTAACCAGAAAACGATGTTTAACAAAATTGTACGCCCATAAATTAATTTTATCTTATCTTAAAAAAAATAGTAAACTGTAGTCTAATGGACGTTGTGTAATCGTATCTAATAAAGAAAATAAATAAGTATAACTTGCTCCTCTTCATGATTCATCTGTAAAGTTCTCCCTTATCTGTGTAAGATTACTCAAAAGAAAATCATTTATCCTCTCTTTTTGGTAACCCTCAATAAAGAGCATCTTCCTACAGATATCATGAAATTAAGGTATTTATTACATCACGTCATTCAAGTTGAACCATACAGAGGACCGACTGCAGTGCAATGTCATAAATGTCAGCGTTTAGGACATGTTCAAAATTCGTGTTTCAATTTACCAAGATGCCTTAAATGTGCTGCCTTCCATCTTACTGCTGATTGTCCAAAGAAGACCAGAGACGAAGCGGCCACCTGTGTTCACTGTGGTGGTCCCCATCCTGCCAACTACCGGGGTTGTCCCCACAGTGCAAAAGCTGCTACAAAAGCGCCAAGCCGGTCAGCCACCAAAAAGTGAAGATTCTGCCAGAAAATCATCGCTGGGAGTTCCTTCTTCTTCAGACAAGACGGCACCTTCACCTTCTCAAAAGATTTGTGTACTTCTCTGAAAGATTTTTTCCAGTTTTTCAAGGACCTATCTTCTTCAGATTTAATTGACACTCTTACACAAGATTTACATCGTTTCAGTTCTACTGAGAATATGCTTGACAAAATTCCTATAGCCATAGAAATACTTCAAAACATTTTCTCTGCAATGTAAAAATAAACTGGATATTCATCATTGCAATTCATGATTAATTTTTAACAACATCCATCTAATGTGATTCAAGGTCACCATTTACAACTGGCACCTTCTCTCTTTTAATGAAAATTTGTTCATTTCAAAAATCAATTCAAACATTTCACATACTCACTAGGACTGCGACAGTGGCGTCCTATTTGCATTTCAATTACGCTTTCTCTCATCCCGTCAACAAAATCCATAGTCAAGGCAGGGGCTCGAAAAAGCTCGGAACTTCTATTCCTCAGTTTTTCGAAACGTCATATTCGGCCAACGGCACATACACATGTATTCTTTTAATATTGTCCCAGCGTGGGAAAATATCTGGCGATGCTGTTGGAAATTACTCTATATATGAAGCATTTTGTGTGCCTCGTAAAATACAGCTTCAAAACATAAATTTTTAAAAATATTTCAGTAACTATGAAGATTATTTTTTACGCCATGTGCTACACTTACATGTACATAAATTCTTTAATGAATTATCCCCATCTTTTGTCAACATAACATAAATATTTAACATACTTAATATTTAAAAGGGTGCACATTCTTATATGTTTCTTCACGTATTATATTAGCACATAATCAACTTTTAAAATCATTATCAGATCGTGGATTTTCTTGTTCTTGTAAGAAAATTATTTTGTTACGTTTCTGCGTTTAGATACAACAGAAAAATCCAACAAGGACTTAACAATGTTGACACTCAGTGGAGAAAGAACCTATACGTAAATAAGCTTGTTTGAGGTTTACGTAATGTTAAGCAAGACTTAAATATTTATTCTACAAATAAACATCTACAAATAAACATCAGATGGAGCTAAAGTCGCCAAAGGAGAAGAGCGAAGACACCGCCCCCCCCAAAAAAGATCACCTATAAAATGGACCAACGCAAGGCAAAGATATCACTCGCTCCCGGGTGGTCAGCTCCTCTCCTTCCTTCGTTCTCAGTTGGCTACGCAATTGGAACACTCCTTGGTACTCAATTAGCTACGCAATTGGTACCTTCCTGCACGCTCAGTTAGATACGCAACTGGTGTGTACTGTCACCGTAACCAGACTTCTGTCCGTACTCAATTGGCTACGCACCTGGTACAACTCCTGGCGCCCAAGTTGGCTACGCAGCCGGTGCTATCCTTTATGCTTGATCCCCTATCAAACACCCAAAGAAGAAGAAGAAGAAGAAGCCTATAGAAGTCATCCTTCTATCTTAGAATACTATAAATTGGTTTCCTACGGGACGGTAATTTTGTTAACGTTACTATCTGTTAAAATAAAAGGTTGAGGGCTAAAATCCACTCCCGTGTATCAATTGTCTCTACCACAAAGAAACCAAAGGAACATTACGCAATATTTATTTCTACAATCTCTCCTTTTTGGCTTTTCATTTCTTTCAGAGGACTTATTTGTATCGTATATCAGGCATGGCTAACAGCAGGTTCGCAGGCGGCATGCGACCCGTCGCAAGATAAAAACTACCAACCCGTGTAGTCAACGTAGGAGTAGTCCTCTTCCTTCCGGGTAGAGGCCTCATCCAGTAGTGAATTGAATATGGCTGTGATTTATTATTATTTTATACTGGTTATTGTACAGCTGCAACGTTTATCGTAGTTTTTCCGCATACGAGAGTGAGTTATAGATTTTACTGTTATTATTACTATCGGTATTACAATATACGGTAACATTCCATTTTGTATTCAATCTCTTGATGAAATCAAACTCACTTTGAAGTTTACATTAACGAAAAAGCCAACAAAAATACAGTATTGGTAGTATACGGCAACAAAAAAAGAAGGTTAACCAAAATAAAATACAATAGCGCACCGAGCGATGAACGACGAGCTACGCAGAAGAGAGCTGAAGCACACGCAGGACGTAAGCACAACGACAAACAGAATTTTTGAGTTTTCATACGAAATCTAATGCACCATCGATTCTAATGCTCATCCCAATTTGGGACACTAAATTCGCCAGAAATAAAGTGCACATTAGATTTTAGTAAATACGGCAGAGTAAATTGTAATAAATAATCAAATTTAATTTAATATCTTACATTTACAATCCAGCATCGCGATGCAATGTTGTGAATAAAAGACAGTAGAGATCACAGTTGAGAGCTTCGGTTCTCCTCTCCCAACACGTCTGGTCAGCGTGGGAGCAGTAGACCAACTCCTCGCTCCAGGAAAGGTCTCATTCAGTAGTGGATTTAATATTACTGTGAATTATTTATTTACAATTAAGTAAGCTTATATTATTATTCTCTCAGTATCAAAATGATTTTACAAAAACAGTAATTAAATACATATAACCATTGCCTTGAAAAAATATAGAGTTTATTTTTATTTAAGTTCTGTCTAAAAGTGTGTGGCCATGACGCTACCACTCATCATATAGAAAGAAGTTGGCCACGCTTGATCTATATAATGCTGTCCATTAAATGCGAAGGGACCATTAAACACTCAAATACTCGACCCTATGCCCCAAACTTTTACGGTTAAAAATCGATAGAAACACTGTAGAAGGCTTTAAACCCTGCTAACCCCACTAATTTTGAATTTGAATTTTATTTACGGCCTTTAGGCATCTAAGGCTCAGGTCGGGATAAGGGAGGGGAAAAGATTCGGGAAGATATCGGCCAGGGCCTATGTTGAAGGTGCCTGGTGTGATTGAGGAAAAAAAACGGTCACTGGGATCGAACCCATGACCTACCGAATGCTACGCCAATGCTCTACCACTGAGCTACGGAGGGTAGGTACTAAACACCCTATTTTCTGGTTTTGTACCTCCTCCAAACTGCAAATCCTGGCATAATGGAAATCCCTGATTATGTATGTTTGATTCAGGAACAAAGACAAAAAAAATTACGACATTAATTTCGAAAAATAACTCTGTATTGAAGCATGCAGGCGGACTCGCAGCCAGGCGAAAACTGTAAGGAGTTTGGCTAAATTTATGGAGGTAGGGCTAAGGCTATGAAAATATTAACGCATACATAGTATGTGCGAAAATTGTTATAGCCCTGTAGCGTCCTGTCTTGTCACAAAAATCCTGTCACATGTCCGAGGAATGATATCTCTATGCAATCACCTTTTCAGGGACACAGTTGAGGTATAATTCTTTCCCAGATTAGCCTGGTGAAATTGAGAAAAACACAAGAAAATTTCAGGTCAGTATGACCGACAGCGGGACACGAACCTCTATACCTTTTCAGTACCGATCCGGAAGTTTTTGACTGTAACTTCCAGAACCCGAGGACTCACTTTTTGACACTTTTATGTTTTCCTCTTTTACCAGATATAACATCACCTTTAAACAACCATCAGTCTTGTCTCCATCGTGCTAATTTCCTTGTTTCAGACTACGATGTTCAAGCTTCACGTCCGGGAGAAACTCTTCCTACATAAGAACAGAACACCAACAGAGAGAGAGAGAGAGAGAGAGAGGGGAAAACATATAGAACAGAGAGGATGAAGAAGAAAAAGCAGGAAAAAAAAACATCCTCCCATTGATTCAGTATACGGTCAAGAGCACGATTCGAATTCCGATGCTGGTCGCTTGTTTTTGTACTTTAGCAGTAACTGCAGCAGGGATTTTTGGTATAGGAATGCTTACACGCTGTCCGAAAACAAAGGAGAATGTTGTGAAAAGGATAGCTTATAAGAGAGACAGAGAGATGGAGAAATATATAGAGAATAGGGTAGAAAAACAGATAATAAAAAGAGAAAGTGAGTGAGACAGAAAGAGATAAAAGAGAGCATCTATTTTCTGCTCTATCCTCTTTATTTTCCTATCATCGTTCTCTCTCTCTTTCTGTTTGAAATCGTACAACCATTTGAACAACTTCTCTCTCTCTCTCTCTTTTCTTTTGGGAAGGGGGAGGGAGGATTTTCTGATTTACGACGTTTCGAAAACTACCATTTCACAGTTTTAAGTAAATTGAAGTTCACGGTTGTAACGTTAGTTTTCGTCTAAATGTTCTTTCGTTTCAATTAGTGTCTGACCTAACATTTACTTTTGTATATATATTCTCTCTACAATCGAGCCCCCTTCTCTCTCTGTGTGTGTGTATCGTTCTGAGATTCTGTTTCTCTTATGTACGCTGGTGAAATGCCAACTTTTGCAAGACTATTCCTTTTGTGTGCGTTCCTCTGCTTATTCGTGTTAGCTTTTCCCGATGGTCGGGTGTTAATTACAGTTCAAATTGAAATTTGGAATACACATTATGTTACCGTCTATCCCAGGCTTGTTAATTATTAGCCAAGAAATAGTACAAAATCTTAAATGTCTTGTAACAATTCAGTTTTGGAATCAGAACTTCCTCCTTATTGTTTCTTGTTGTTATTTTTTTCGTGTTAAATAATCTTTGCTTTCTAATTTCCAGCAAAAAGTTGTAATTAATATTGGACTGGTTTACATCTTGGAGAAAGAATGTAGGCAAGTCAAATTATCACGAAAATTGTCAAATAGATACATTAATTCGGGTAGTTGTGATATGTTCCATGAGTCGAGTACGTGAACAAAAGGTCGAGATTTCCAATTCCAACGAGCGCCGACGGCACCGCCATTTCGAACAAAACTGCAAACTTTTCTGCCATTTTTCGTTTTTCGTCGAATATCTCCTAAACCATGGATTTAATTGAAAAACTATACACTCTAAGAAGAATAAATTTGCTACAATTTGGTTGGCGAACAGTTTTTATACTTTGAATAGTTTTGGAGATACAGTTCTTCAAAGTTCGACGATTTTTCTCCACAAAAGAGAAAAATAGAGAATTTCAGACGGTTTTGCCACGTACTTGTAAATGGCAAGTCTTGCGAAAAATGTTAAATGATAAGTTGTAAACTAGAGTCAATTGCGTACATTTTGACCACAGAACGGTTTCTCTATGTCTAATATATCACGACATGAAACAATGTTATTTTCGAAAAAATGTAACAATTGAAATTAGATTGTTGTACTAATTTTGATTACTAGAACTAATAGTTCTGAAGAAAGCTAATATACAAGTGAGACAGGTAGTTGAAGACGCTGACGTACTTATTGTTAACACTGCTGTTTCCGTGGCACCTAATTATAACGCTATGATTGTCGTTGGAGAGGGCATCCCCAACTCGAAGAAAAAGCAAACCCCTTCCTTAATCTTTGAGCCACAAACGTGGAACTGGCAAAGGTTGGAGAAATTTTTTCTGGTTGAAATGTATGAATGCGATTCTACGTCACAACATATTGACGAACTGAGATACCACATTTTTGTAAAAGCAGTCGCCAAAGCAAAATTTTATCCTTTCAAATTGCTCCCTCCCCCTTCCTCACACACACACACACTAGGGATGCTGCTCGGCTGCATGCAATTAGGACATATCACCAGGCGTGGCTGAGAGAAAACAAATTCCGCACTGTTATATTTACCACTTACGATATTGTTACTTAAAATTCTGCTATGTATTTTGTCTCAAGACCATACATAATTCTTCATATTCTAACAAAAGGAGTTAACCCACAAGTTAATTGCTTGTGTTATATTCCCTTCTCTGATTTCCCATGATTCAATTGAATAAAGAGGAACACAATTTTAATTAGAATAGTAAGAAAAATTACAGACTGGACTGAAACCTTTTCAATATGTTTTATCGAGCTACAAGATGAAGACACTTTTGAACTCACGTAAACTACTATCTAATTCGTTGTCAAATTTGAAGACAAGATGTTCATAACTCGGATAGTTTTTGAGAAATTAAAGGGAACTAAGCATTCGTCTTAGCCACATTGTATATTTATTCCCTCGGTGGTATCATTATTCGTACATTTGGCAGTCATTGAGCTACAGATATGAGGTGCAAAACAACGGATTCATATGTAATCTGCTTCTTTCGGCACTGTGATTACTATATACGGAAATATTGGAAGAGGAACTGAATAGTTCAAAACATAGGGCAAACAAAGATTACGAACAATACAATTTACGAAACTAGACTATGAAGAAACGTGAACTTTGTTTCCAGTTGAAAACCATGGAAACGAATTTACGAATATTTATCTTCTTAAATAGTAGTTCTTGGATAGTAGCAAATTGCATTAAAAAAATTGTAATTGGATACTTCAATGTGAAAGTAGGAACCAAACAGAGCAGTGACACGAAAGTGGGAAACTTTGGATTTGGCAACAGAGACAAGGGAGAAGAGAAGTTAGTGGAATTCTCAGAAGCCAACATAATGTTATTTCCAATGCATTTCTCGAGAAGTGGGGGACATTTCCCTTCAAGTCATTTCAGAATGACTTTAAACGTTTCATTCTAAACGATAGTTTTTAAAGTAATTGCCCGACCTCCCTCCAGGGTCTCTCTCCTAATTCCGCCCATGGGTGAGATGTAAGTTCAAACTAAATACTAGACTTGAGAGAAAGAAGCTTATCAGAGGAAAACCGCCAATTTTAGATATAGAAAATCTAGGAAAATACAGACAGACATTCGAGATAGAACTAAGCAACAGATTCAGCGCCTTAGAAGAGTTAAAGAATGAAGAAGATATCAAAAAGTTTAGCAGAAATAAAATACTGACCAATATAATCCGAACAAA